>AZLU01000191.1:0-33829 GCA_002224055.1 Pezizomycotina sp. ARF18
GTGGGGAGTATTACGACCGCGTTAGCCGTTGTTCAAAACGCCGACGATGACACGACGACGATGGAAATGAAGAGAGAAAGTAACGTTCGACCGTATCGGCAGACAAGAAATAACGAAGCAACAAGGGAGGGAGATTAAGGCGCAGTATTGCGAAGGCGCAGAGTAAGTCGGCGGGTTACGCCCGTATATCGATGTTTCCGCACCACTTCCGTCCCGCTCCGACGAAGACGACGATGACGAGTTGGATTTTGGAAGAGGAGGTGTTATAGATAATAGAACGGTACTCACGCTCAACGGGCGCGGTTACCGTGCATCGGCTCGACGGAGCAGTCGAGTATTGTCCTCAGTGGTAATGAGAACCAGAATAAACGGGGTTCGTTCCTTGTACCCGACATAAGCAGAGGGCGGCGGGATGGGTCTAGTTGTTTGTTGTCTAGAGATAGCGATGAGGAGAAAGAGAGCGAGACGGTATTGAGATGTTCCGCTTATGGGGATGGGGAGGTTGCGCCGAAAGTGTCACAGGGGGTTGGATTGAATCCCGAGATGTGGAAGTGAGAAGCTTGAAGATCTCGTACATGAAGGGTTACGCTCCCGAACAGGGTGTTGCTAGAAGTATGATCCGCTGCTAATCGGAAGATTGGCAAAGCGGCCCGTCCGCTTTCGAGATCGTGTTTTTCGAATCTCAGAACTGGGCTCCGAAGCTACGATTGAGGATGAGAAGACGAGGGTATTATCCAACCCGCTATAACCAAGACGGCGACGACGGAGCGACGGTACCGTCCACTGCTTCCACTAACCTCACTACTCTTCCTCCTCAAAACAAGCACCCGCATAAGCGCCCTCACAGCCGGCCTCCTTAAAGACCGCGACATTCGCAAAGAAACCATCCCCGAAGAAACCGACGAAATACCCCACCGCCGCAAATCAACGCGAACCGCCTCTCGAAATCTCTCGAAGACGCATACACTCCGACGAAATTGCACCACGAGGATACACTCCTCGCGTTCGCGCCATGCATTGTACGCGGCCGCGAAGCATAAGCGGTTGACGAAGTTACACGATCTACCGTCGAACGTTAAGCCGTCGGAAGTATTCGCGGACGATGAGTGTACGTGCGTGAAGTGCGCAGCAGTTACACCCTGAACACACATGGGGGGAGGGATGATGATATACCGCCGTATTTCGGCAGTTTATGAAGGAGACAATGATACGGCGACGGCTGCGGGCCACGGCGACGGTAGCGGAGGATGTAGCGTTTATGAAGTTACCGTCTGAAGGGAGGTGAGGAGACGAGTAGGGGTCTATTCTAGTGGGAGTGGGAGTAAACGTTCGAGCTGGTATAGTAGCTCGCCGTCTGTACGGCTTAGCATCGCTAGCTCCTCTGGCGGCGGTAGTACGGGACGAATAGGTGGTCCGGTACAGGATCAGACGTGAGTCCGCGTACGTCGTGGTTTCCGAGGGATAAAAGGGCGACTAGATCGTCAGTATACGTCGGCGGAAACCTGCTTTCGGCACTGGTGGAGGTTATGAATACGCAGGAGAAGGAGACGGTGAGGATGCTCTAGTGATCATTTCGTAGATTATGAGGTTTGGAGAATGATAGAACAGGAGAAGGAAAGGATGCTGATGGCAGAAGGTTATGACGCCGACGGAGAAGGAAGTGAAATTACAGAGGGAGAACGATCATTTGAGGAATAGGTTTTAGAACTCGAGAAGAACTTGGATATCGCGCTGAGACTCGCGCTGATAGGTAGGAAGCAAGGGATGATGGTGGTGAAGAGGGGAACGTTGGTCAGATAATCGCCACTTTGTTGGGAGACATGATTTGCGTGAGTTCAGCTAGATGAAGTTGATTGATTATATATATATTATATACAGGAGCACAGTTAGGAGTTAGGCAGTGTATCTATGGAGCACGAGCGCGTATGTAGTAGCATGTCTTATCATTCGACGTATTTTAGATTTGTATAAGAAGAATAAATATAATTGAAAAGATTATAAGGTATTTAGCAGTTTTACTCTAAGCTTTTGAGTGATCAAAATGGTATATTATACTTAGGTAGCGGAAAGGAAGAGAATGAATCAAAGCAAAAGTGTACCTCCCGTACAATCAAAGCAAGAGAAAAAAAAAACGCCAGAAGCAATGCAACATAGGAACTTATTATAATACTTTATTTGCTCGAAATGAAGGAGAGCTGGGATAAAAGGAGGGGCTTTCCTCCAAGATGCGGGATTCGCGTTTTGCTTCGTTCTACCTAATAGAAGAAACAACAGTCATCCACCTTTGCTCGTCCTTCTTATCGAACTTGAGCAGCATCTTGAGGACCGGTAACATCTGCATCTGCATCTTCTTATCTTTAACCTCAAGACTCTGCAGCACGACGTTCTTGATGTAATCGATGTTGACCAGTTCTTTCCCTTCTTCTGTTCCTCCTGCACCGACTGACGTTGCCGCAGACGAAGGCCTGCGCGACGGCGACATCGATCGATAGAGTTCCGCGTGGAGGAGCGCTGGCTATCTTGCGGCGTCTACGGCTTTCGATCGTATCGTCTTGTATCCGCGGAGCTCATCGTTGAGGGCGCGGTGGGCCTTCTGTAGCTTGTCGAACTTGTGCTGGGAGTTTTCGACCTGCTTGCGCAGTTCAGCCTTTTGGCGGTCAAAGTCCTTCATCTGCTTCTCCGATTCGTCCTACAATAAAAAAAATGAGTTGCATTAGAATAGTGCAAGAAGAACTTAAAACTGTAGAAAAATAACGTACCATAGCATCTCTCATCTGCGACATTGCCTTCTTCGTCTCCTCAACTTCCTTGACGAAGTGCTCGTACTTCTCTTCCGCTCGTTCCTTCGCAACCCTCAGATCCTTCCTTTCCTTCTCCAGGGACTCCTTCTCGTCTTCTACCCGCTTCAGCGCGCGCTCCGCTTCGGACTTTATCTTTGAGGTCTTCGATCTCCCTGTTGCGTTTCCTACCGACGGTCGCGAGCTCTTCTTCGGCTTTATCCCGCTCATCCATCGCTTGCTCCATCCGCTCCTTCATCTCGCGCGTCTTACTCTCCTGCCGCGTCTCAACGTCGTTCAGCAGCCGCCTCATAGTCTCGGTCTCCCTCGACCGTTCCGTGAGCAGCTTATGCGACTCGGCGAGCTCCTCTTCCATGCTGTCGCACTTATCCTGTAATTCCTTCATCTGCATCGAAAGCTCGGACGTCTGATCGCGGAGCGAGCTCATCATGCTCTGCGCGGAAGAGTGCTGCGCGGTCTTGAGTTGGATTTCCTCCAGATACCCGTCGCGCTCGGAGTTGAGCTTCTGAAGGTCGCTTTCCAACTTGGCGATCTTGGGTCGGAGGACGGAAAGATCAGCCTGCGCGCGGACAAGTTCCTGTGACGTACTCTCGACGAGGTCCGTAGCTTCGTTGCGGTCCTCCTCTGCGACGCGTAGTTCCTTTTGTACCTGCCGTACCTGATCCTCCGCTTTTCGCACGGCGTGCGACCTCCTTCTGCAGCTCGTTCTGGTGCCTTTCCTTGATCTTCTCGATTTCGATGTCCTTCACGGCCACCTTTTCATAAGCGTTTCGATCTCACTCTTAGATTGCGACTCCCACTTCTCTAACCGCTTCATCTCGGCGAGTTTCTGGTTCAGTTCGGTCTTTACTTTTGTTAGTGAAGTGACGTCCGATTTCAGCGAGTTCGTTTCCTTCTGTGCCTTCTCAAGTGCTGCGCGCGTTTCGGCGAGGTTCTTCTGGTGCGTAGATGCAAGGTCCTGCGCGGCCTTGAGATGCGATTCTAGCGTTCCGACGCTTCCCTTGAGGTTATTGTAGTCCTGCCTCAACGTATTGATAAGCGTTGCGTCTTCGGAGCCAGATTTCGACGTAGCTTCCTTGTACTTTTCGAATTCAGCCTTCAGGTCGTGCAGAGCCTGGTTAGACGAAGACGTGAGATCAAGTGCGGTTGTCTTCAAGCCTTCTAGTTCCGCTTGCAGTTCTGCCAGCGTGCTCTCAGCTTTCTTCGACGACTCGATCGAATTAACCTGCTTCTCCTCCATCTCTTTCTTAAGCGATGCCACTTGCTTTTCGAGATCGGCGTTCTCCTTTTCTAGCTCCGTAACCTTCTTGCGTAGCTCTGAGACTTTATCCTTCGCTTCCACGCTCTCTTCTCCGATTTCGAGGAGGGAGTCACGTAGGGTCTCGATTTCCTCCTTGAGGTCGTCAACTTGAGCTACTTTCACCTTGAATTTCGAAATAACACCTTCGTTCTCTTCAATCTCCTTTTTCAGGATAGCAATCTCGGCTCTTAGATTCTTAATTACCGTCTCTGAGACTGACGGAGCGCTGGTGGCAGGAGCAGTCTCTGGTGCAACGCTCGGTTGTTCGGTTCCAGCATCAGACGCCGCATCTTCCTCGCCCGACTTCTCCAGTTCCTTTTGAGCGTTCGCTTGAGCAGCTCCACCCTTCTTGCGGTTCTTCTTCTTGCGGTTCTTCTTCTGGCTCGGAGTGAGGTGCTGCTGAGTTGCAGGTTGAGCTTCCTTCGGAGCTTCTTCATCATTCGGTGTAGGAGGCACCGGGGAAACACCGCCGTTACTCCGCCGCTTCGACTCGAGGGCAACAAGCTGGTCTTCGAGCTGGCCGACTTTATCTTCCAGGCTTGATTTCTCCGATTTCAACTTGTCGATCCTGCCTTCTAGCTCAACCTTTGCAGCTTCGGCGTCCTTGAGCGCCTTCTCCGCCTTCGCCTTGCCTTCCTTAACTACTCGAAGTTCATCTGCGACGCCTTTAAATATCAGCATCTCCCCTTCCATCTCCTCCAACTTTCCTTCCAGATCTTCGATAGCCTTGTCTTTCTCTTCAACTTGCTCCGTGAGTTTCTGAGTTGCTTCCTTCGCTTCCTTCGCTTCTTTTTCAGCCGTCGTAGTCGCGGCGGAAAACTTCTCCTCGTATTCCTTCTTAACCTTCTCGAATTCCTCTTTATCCACGAAACGGTCAACTTCAGCTGCCTATACGTCGCGTTAAGCTCGTCGAGCTCCTTCTCGAGCTTCTCCTTCTCCTCTTTAACTTTCTCCTCACTCTCCTTCGCCGCCGCCGCAGACGTCGAATTAGCCTTCTCGAGCTCCTCGCTCGCCTTCTTGATATCGCCCTCGAGCTCCTGGCTCCTATCCAGCAGCCGCCTAATCTCGCGGTCCTTCTCCGTCATCGTTTCCCGCAGACCCTCCAATTCCCGCTGCGAGTCCTCGACGTTCTTCTGGAATACCGTTACGGCTTCTTCAGCCGCCGTTGCGGCGGCTTTAGATTCCGCAAGCGAGGATTTTAGCGTTTTAATTTCTTCTTCTTGCTCTTCTACGAGCGCGCTTAACCGGTCTTGCTCGTCTTCGTACGAGAAGAAGTCCTCGGATTTGTCGGGGGTAGGTTTTAGGTCCGATATTGACTTTGTGGGCGATTTTATGCCGTTCTGCTGTTGCTCTGTCGATGTCCTAGGCGTTTTAACGCTCTCCTCAGCGGCCTTGTCGGTACTACTGTTGTCTAGCTTTTCTTTAAGTTTCGCTATCTCTTCTGATTTCTCGTTTGATTCCTTTTCTTTCTCTGCGAGTTTTGATTTCAGTTCTGCGACTTCTCTGGATACCGCTTGAATTCCTCCATCGTCATGTCGGAGCGCAAGGATAGGGTGTTTAGGTATTCTGATAGCGCGGCGGGGTCGCTGATAGAGGTGCACGGTGTTACTTCCCGCAGTACCTTTTCGAAGGGTTCGATGAGCTGGACGCGGGCGTGGGTGATTTGTAGGACCGTAGGAGATCTGTTTGGGCTCATTAGTTCTCCTCTCGTAAATGAAGGGAAAAAATTGTTAAAAGAGAGGGAATTTGGATGTTGCATCGTGTAATTTATGGTTATTGAGCTTAATTTACCCACAGGGAAAAGACCGCTAAATAACCATAGTGCTTTTTTTTTCTTTTTTCTTTCTTTCTTTCTTTCTTTCTTTCTTTTTTTTTTTTTATAAACTCACCAGCATGCTTCTTCTCAATCTTCTCCAGCCGTCTTAGCTTCAACTTTACATCCTGCGGTAAATCCTCACTTACCCTCCTCCTCCTGTCCCTCCACCACCACCATCCTTCTCCCCATCTTTTTCATCATTCTTCTCCTCAACCGACGGCGTACCCGGCCTATTCAACGGCGTCACCGCTCCGCTATCACTAAAATCCGAATCAAAGTCCGCAGGATCACGTTCCCTCTCCTCTCTTTAACCATACTCGCCGCGCTCCGTGTACGGTTGCTATTACTATTTTGACGGTTTAACGTATTTGATGATGAGGGGGTAGTAGCGTTGGCTTGCGCGCGTGCGAGGCGGGCGGATTCCTCGAGGGAGTCAAGGGCGCCCTTGAATTGGGCTCGCATTTGGGAAACATTGTGAAACCTTTTTCTTCCGCCCTTCTTTTGTTTCACCTGTTGTAAGGATACAGTGATGTTTTAGTCGGGAAGCGAGGAGTGGTTAAGGTGATGGATTATTTTAAAAGGGATGAAGAGGAGAAGTCGTGGTCTCTTTGTTTGATTAGAGTGGTAGGAATAACAGTATTATTAGTGTCTGTGTGTGGGCTGAGTGAGGCATGTAAGATTTTTGCGAGAAAGGGCTGAAATGGAAAAGGTGGGACTGCATAATATGCGGGTGAAATGTAAAGCAGACAGAGTTCACTGCCGAGATAAATTAAAGACGTTGAGATTATTTAAATTTCCCCCCTCCCCCTTTATTCGCAGCGAATATCAGGAACGAAACCCCCCAAAATACTTAGTAGTCCACGGAAATTCGGGGAAGAGTCTCAATTGCAAATATAAAAGATGAAACGTTCCAAACCAAAGACAAAAAGCAACGAATAAAGCAAATCGCTCATTAATACGCTCAGTTAGCGGCTCTTGCTTTTGTTTTTTTTTATCTGATATTTCCGGGAGATCGAATTCTAACTGCTTTTTTTTTTTTTTTTTTTTTTTTTCACGAATTCGCCCAAGTCTGTTTTCAGCGTGATAAAAAGTTGAAGTGTTTCTTGAAGGTCTCAAACCCCACAAATTCAAAAACGTATAAAAAATAAGCTCTGATGCACTGTGAATAGTAATAATTTTTTTGTATCCGTCTACCATCCGCCAGCTTCCCATGCTATCAAAGCGACAGACTCTTAATGATATATATACTAGTGATTTATAGATAATGATAATAGAAGAAAGAAAAAACAAAATGCAAAAGCCCCGCTCTACTTCCATAACTTCGCGAGACTGGTAGCCTTGTCGTCGTGCCTGTTGAGGACCTTAGCGGTGGCGAGGTCGAAATCTTCCTGGGTGACGTGTATCCGGCGTTCCCTCAGGGCGTACATACCCGCTTCCGTGCAGACACCCTTGAGTTCGGCTCCGAGCAGCCGTTCATCTTCTCGGCGATCTTTTTGAGGTTGATACCGCGGGTCAGGTTCATCGAGCGGGAGTGGATGCGTAGGATATCGGCTCTTGCTTCGACACTAGAAGGGTGGAAAGCAAAAACTGTTAGAGCGAAATGACTGAATAAAATAGCTGCAATAAGGGAGGAGAGCTTACGTCGGCGGCGGGAACTCAATCTTGCGGTCGATACGCCCCGGTCGCAGCAGCGCGGGATCGAGAATATCCAGCCTATTCGTAGCCATAATAACCTTGATATTCTTCGTCGGCTCGAACCCGTCCAGCTGGTTCAGCAGCTCCAGCATAGTCCTCTGAACCTCCGAATCTCCACCGCTCGAACCTTCAACCCTAGAGCTGCCAATACTGTCGATCTCGTCCATGAAGATAATGCTGGGGCGTGCTCCCTCGCCATGACGAACAGCTCCCTGACCATGCGCGACCCTTCGCCGATGTACTTCTGCACGAGCTCGGACCCCGAAACCCTGATGAACTTGCAGTCGGTGTGGTGCGCGACGGCCCTGGCGAGGAGCGTCTTGCCAGTTCCGGAGGACCGTACAGCAGGACACCTTTCGGTTGGGCGATTCCCAGGGATTCGAAGAGTTCGGGGTGCTTCAGGCCGAGCTCGATGACCTCCTTGATTTCTTTGATCTGCTGGTCCAGGCCGCCGATCATGTCATACGTGCTGTCGGAACCTTTTCTACCATCATAAGGGATACGAGGGGGTCGACCTGCAGAGAGTAGGTGAGATAATTAGACAACATCCCCCATAAGAGCGATTACGAAACGAGCTTTTGAGTACATACAGAGCTGGGTAATATCCTCTCCAGACGGTACGAGTCCGACAACAGCGTCACCCTCTTTCCTGGCGTAAGCTGGCAATCTCTACGCTGTCCGATACGTCCACAACTAAAAGCGTGATAGTCAGCCCAGGAACCCTAAAGCAAACACTTAAGCTCTACCAAAGCAGCAGCATACCGTATTTCCCTTCCGGATGAACCTTGACGAGAACCCGCTTGCTGCCCATAACCTTGACGACTTCTCCGACGTAAGAACCGGGCTGCTGCAGCAGACCAAGCTCCTCGCGTAGCAGGCGCACTACCAAAAATTGCCACAGTTAGCCTTCCCAAATTCTTCTCTTCACTTATTGGGAAATATATGTCCCTTCTCTAGTAACTTGAAAACCGTCATTCTAATTACCTCTCGAGTTGAGATCATTGCGTGTTGCCTCCAGACGGCGGAGGACTGCCGTGGATTGGATGATTTCGAGCTTGACGCTCTCTATCTTGTTTTGGAAGAAGCTGTCCAGAGCCATGGTGGGGGAACTGGTTATGTTGGCGAAATAAAGGAGAGAGGCTGAAAAGGTGTATTAGAATCTACAGGACCACAGAGAAGGTGAACTTCCCGCAATGAGTATATATCGGACGTTCTATTTGAAGGAGGTTGAAAAGGAAGCTCTCTCCAGGGAAGGGATCGTTGAAGCTTCTTCCTAAGTTTGGCTTTGGAAAGGTGTACGCGTGCTCTTTGGGTTGCTTTACAAATTAGAAGGTGAGTGGGTAAATGGAAAGTGCCGAGAGAAAAAGCTAAAGAAATGGTCGAGCTGCCTTGGGTCCACAAATTACGCAGCACATCATTAAGTAGGGGTATTTTGTAGTATTTAATCACGTGATATTTAAATTCCCGTGGCTTCAAAGACTTTTGCGACGCCGCATTTTTTTGAGGCTCACGAGTTTTCGAGATGCAAGGTTCCTCCAGCTTAACCTATTATCGTCCCAAGATCTCGAAAAGCCCGAAGTTTTGACTTGGCCTGCATCTAAGTATCACTCACTATACACAAGGAGTCCCGTACTACGTACAGTACAGATACCGAACTCATAGGTCTGATTCACCTGCAGTCAGTCTTCCTTTAGCTGTAAGAGAATTCAAAATACGGTAATTTTTCTGTCCAGCTGAGCAGGCAACGAGACCTGGCGCTGACCGGGATACAATGTGGTATTTTTTATTAGTCTTAGCGTGGGTTCTCGTTCCAGGGCTATGACGACGGTCAGTGCAATTTCACGTATTAATTTGGCGGATAGCAAGGGCTATCGCTCTTTTTTTTTTTCAACTGGTACTTTTCGTCTCCTGCAAAGTACGCAATCAATCTTTCTTGTCATCCATCCCACATTATCTCTCTCCTGCATATATAGAGAGACTAGAGCGGTGTAGGATACCCTTTTTTTTTTCAATAGTAAAAGCGTCTATTCTTTGTTTATCGTATAGGCTTTTATTTTGCAGTGTTAAGCAAGTATATCTGTTATAAAGATACCCTTTTTCTGGCGTTGATTGCATTGATTTATTTAAATTTTTTTTTTTTTCTACCTTGGTTTTTGTTTACCTTTTTTTTTTTTTTTTTTTTTTCTTTTTTTTTTCGCACAAGTCCCACTCTTTCTTACGTTGATCCCGCGATCCCACTTTTAAATGCGAATTATATAAAGTACACTCACTACTTGTAGATTATCCCTTTTGACTTTCGTTCTTTCTCTTCTTTTTTTTTTAATGCCTATTGGAAAAGTTGGCAATACGTGAACTTTTTTTTTTTTTTTTCCTACTGCAAGGCTTATATTTATCACCATATTTTACTTTATTCTTTCTTAAGGCCGGTTATCGACTAGACAGAGTTCCTTCGAGAGAGACGGAAATCTCGGGGAGGTGCTGTGCTTATCATCGATCTTTCCTCCCTCTTTCCTTTCGGCCTGTCTCATCCTTGGTTCTATTATTATTTTTTCAATACATCCCGTGGTGATACTTATTTTCCGAATACATTCCTTTTTTTTCTTTCTTGTTGCTTTTTAAAAAGACGTCTCGTCAGAAGACTCCTTACTTTAATCTAGACATTCCTTTCGCCTTGAACTTTTCGGGTTATAAGTCGTACGACCCTTTACCCATTCTTGGATTTTAAAGGAAACCTATCACCGCACGTTTCTTGTTAGGGACAGTGGTGGTAAACAGGAGATAGAACAGGGAGACGCTGTTCTGCTCTTCTGCTCTGTCAGAGAGTGCGCGTAGAGAGGCACGAAGAAACATGGACGGTTCAAGCAGGAACCAGTCACCATCCCGTTCAACTGCCGGCGATGACAACAACAACAACAACACCTCTCCGACCGATACCAGGACACCCGACCGTCATCACCAGCGGCAGGACCAGGGAGTTCAGATGTTACTCCTTCGATCCGCGTGAACACTGACCAGCGAAACGTTACAGGTAAGAGAAGAAGATGCAGCGAGAACAGAAACAGAAACTCTGGACCATTGCACGAAATACTACCTGTCAGCTTTTTTTTTTTTTTTAGACATTGAGCTTGTCTCACACAACTTTTCTACCGTTCTCTTTCTAAATGAATTTGCATAGGTCCTCCTGAAACGCCAACGAAAACACCGAAAACGGTCACGATAGCAGAGGAGAGGCGTAGCTCTCCTTCGCGATCGGCTGCGCCGCAGGACTCGGCATCTGCAACTGGGAACTCTGCCGAACGGGTTCAGTCGCCAGACCGCAGGTACCCGCGGCCATCGGTGACCCGCAGGGCATCGTCCTCGCAACCGCACCGGGCCAGGAATTCAGCGTTGATGACCGGGAGGAGGAAGTGGAGGAGGACCAGCTTCTCCGGGAGCAGACCCAGCGTCCGTATGCCGCCCACGCACGAGCACAGGCTACTCGGGGCTAGACGGATGTCAGCACTTAGGAGGAGGACGACCGGCGTAAGAACGGTTTCGGGTACCGTGCCAGAACCAGTACAGGAGGAAATGCGGGACCGTCGCAAGAGCCTGTCGCCCCCATCATACCGATAATATCGATACCGATGATACGGAGGCTGCGGAGGAGGATACGAGCCCAGCGAAGCTGGGGCGTGACAGTTTCACCTTGAAGGACCGCCAGGAAGCTATAAACGTGACTCACCCTTTCGGTATCAAGATTTGGAAACCCTCGCTGTACAAAAAGGATCGTTCGGTTCAGAAGGTTGCGGAGGGCGATATTCATTCGGCTCCCGGCGAGCGGGTTGGGAAGATACTTTTCCTCGGAAATGTCCTTTGGGTCATTGTATTCGGCTGGTGGCTCGCTATCTTGTCCATAATCGGCGGCATCTGCTGTTACCTGTTTATTCTTAGCAGGAGTTCCAGGGCGTACGGCAGTGTTCTTCGGTTTAGCATGGTATATTTTGTACCCGTTCGGCCGCTTCGTGCAGCTCGAGCAGGACGAATCTTACCTGGAGAGGACGAAGGCGAAGGACGCAGCATCAGCGAATACGAGCAGTGGCAAGCTGGAGATATCGAGGAGGGTAGAACCTTTTTCGGTCCGAGAACGGGTGGAAATATCGTCGGGAGACGTAGGGACTCACTCGATAACATCAGTGAAACCGACTCGCTCTAGGCACTGACGAGAGGACAGGATTGATCAGCGGGGAAATTAATGGCACTAACGGGCAGAGAAAGAGGAGATTGTTCGGACGAGGTGAATGGACAGGCGGCCGTGTCTTGTTCTTTGTGCTCTTCTACGGTCTAGTTGGTAAGTTCTGAGATTCACACGTCGCTTTGTAGGGAACATACACTCATATTGACTTGTATACTCCAGGAC
Source organism: Pezizomycotina sp. ARF18 (assembly GCA_002224055.1). NCBI lineage: Eukaryota > Fungi > Ascomycota > Pezizomycotina sp. ARF18. The sequence goes on from AZLU01000191.1 coordinate 12,006, forward strand.
CATTCCTTTTGCTTACTTCCGGTATCTGCTGGCTTCTCGTGTTCACAATACCTATGGCAAGAACGACTGGAATCCTTCTATCCCACCTTCGACGACACCCTCTTGCCCTCTCTTTCCATTCTAACAAAACTTGGATCGACGACCAGGTACTTCTTCGTCCCGTCTTGGTCTGTACCTACAGGGCCGCTGGATGGAGATACTACAAGTATACCGTCGATGGAACCAATATATTCTTCGTCAATGCGATGGCCCTGGTATTCTTCGTGATCTTTGATAGTTTTGTCCTTGAAAAGTTCTTCAAACTTGAAAATGCCTTGACCTCCCCTGCAATGCTCTTCATCCTTGCCCTTATATCCATCATGCCGCTGGCGTACTTTATTGGTCAAGCGGTCGCCTCGGTTTCTGCTCAATCGTCCATGGGAGTCGCCAGTGCCTTGAATGCGTTTTTCTCTACGCTTGTTGAAGTATTCTTGTACTGCGTCGCCTTGTCCGAGGGCAAGGCCCGCTTAGTAGAAGGCAGTATCATCGGAAGTGTTTTGGCTGGTATCTTGCTCATGCCGGCTTGTCCATGTGCGCCGGCGCAGTCAAGAGGAAGACGCAGCGATTCAATTTCACAAGCGCTCAAGCTACTGTGACGCTATTGCTCTTTGCTATTGTGGCCGCCTTTGCGCCGACTTTGTTCTACCAAATATATGGCACCGTAAGTCTTCGTTTCCTAACAAAAATCGATAGTATACATCTGCTAACGCGATAATAGTACGAGTTGAAATGCCGAGACTGCGATGTCCTTGGTAGCCCTCGAAACGAGGACTGCCAGAGGTGCCGTTTTGCACAAGTACCCTCTCTAGATGACAAGTTCTACAACGCTGCTGTGAAGCCGTTTAGCTACATCGCCGCCTGCTTCTTGGCAATTTCTTACGGTATCGGATGTTGGTTCACACTGAAGACACACTCCTCCATGATCTGGCAGCAATCCAACGCCCCTCCTCCGACTCATAACGCCGCGCGGGTGGTCATAGCACACAGGCGCCTCCGACACCATCAGCCTCTCAGAGACCCTCCGAGTCAGCTTCGCACTCTCAAGAAGGTAGCAAGTCCGCTCGGCCGCTCACGTCGGTGAAGGATTCCGCGCTCTACAAGAGGATCCTCGGACAGTCGCTGACGTCGGCCGGCGTCAAGGTGCAGGCGGGCAGTGATGCCGAGTCCACCCAAACCGTGCACATCGTTCCTCCGCACACTCCCATCGAAGAGCTACCGCAGTCCGGCGAGCGTTCTGCTACGTCTGTTACACCCGGAGTTGCGATTGCGTCGTTGTCGCGGGAAGAAAAACCTTAGCTTGGTCCGTGGTGTCGCCGAGATGGCGGCCATGCGGCGACTACTGCGGTTCAGGATGTCCAGAGGCACGGCATGGAGAGCCGCAAGGCTTCTATCATTCGCGGAGTGTCGCAGCCCTCAAGGAGAGCGCCTCACCACCACGAGCACGGAGAAGCCGAAGGGGCCACGACGCGCCGAATTGGAGCAGGCTCAAGTCCGCCATTATTTTGTGCGGCGCTACCGTTCTTTATGCTGCCGTTGCTGGTTAGTGAAGCTTCTACTACGAACAAAAATTTTATATGACGTATATGTTAATGAGTACTTTCACAATCTAGAAATCCTGGTCGACACCGTTGACGTCGTTCTCCAAAACATCGACATCGACGAGAAATTCCTCGGCATCACCCTCTTCGCTCTCGTGCCCAACACCACTGAATTCCTGGTATGCTACCTTCTACTACCTATCCTCAAAAAATCTCATCGTATATATTTAGCTAACAATATATTCCTAGAACGCCATCTCCTTCGCCATCCACGGCAACGTCGCCCTGAGTATGGAAATCGGCTCCCCTACGCCCTCCAAGTCTGCCTCCTCCAAATCCCGCATTAGTAGCCTACACCGCCTACACCGCAACTTCCTTCGACGACACCGTCGACCGCGCGAACCACATGTTCACATTAATCTTCCCGCAGTGGGATCTCGTCACCGTCATCCTCTGCGTGCTCCTGCTGTCGAACATCGTCCACGAAGGGAAGAGTAATTACTTTAAGGGTTCGATACTCTGTCTGACGTACTTGACCGTATTGATTGGGTTTTTCTTTAGTGGGTATATGAATGAGGGAAGTTACGTGCAGATGCACAGCCTGTTATGCCGCTGGGAAATGCGAAGACGAGTGGTTTATTGTGGGAATAAGATTGGGCATGCTTATGAGCCTTTTAGGACTCAGTAGAGCATTGCCTGAGGTGGTTTGTGGTTGTGGTTGGGGTTTCTCTCGTTTCTTCTTCTGAATGCTGGAGTTCTTTCTTTTTCTTTTCTTTCTCTTTCACTTTCGTTTTTCTTGTGTTGATGTACTTTTTCTTTCTTTCTTTCATTCGATTAAGTAGTTTTAGCGAAGACTCCCAATTTTCGTTTCCGTTTGCAAGCAAAAACTGCTTTATATCCTCCTAGCATTGCCTTTTTTTTTTTTTTTTTTTTCAAGTTCATTTATTATACCTCTTTTACAAAAACGAAAAAGCATAGTAATTGAAATCTTTACGTTTTCGTTCTTCATTCCATTACATTTTGGTAATAAATTGTCGAAAGCGTTGAATTTTCATCGATAGCTATCTAGTTTATGTGTTTTGGAATTTGTACTAACTACTATTATAATAGTGCACTTTCGGACGCTACCAAGCAGGGTTCCAACACTGATGATAGCGGATTATACAAACAAAAATATAAGCCTATGTATTTATTTACTCTGACGAGAATATAGTAAGTAATACACTATTTCAAACCTGGATATCTAACTTTTGAAGGAATACATCTACAATAGCGCTATTAGCTACTAGTAATAGGACTAATGTCGTCTTAGCAAGTATCCATCAATGGTTTTGACTGACGCCTGTCATCGTATTTTGCGTATCTACGGCCGAGTATATTGAAAAAAAAAAAAGTATCCGACAAAAATAATCAGATATAATTACAAGGGCAAAATTAAACAAAAAAGGGACATGTTCTGCTGACACCTTCGATAAGAGGCAGGCTTGGTAGAAGCTTTGGTGTCAGGGACCTCCGCGAATTAAAGTACACGCGCGTGAACGAAATTTTTTTTTTTTTTTTTTTTTTTTTTTTAGAAGATCGACGGCAAAGGATATAGTATTTTTGGATACATCAACAGTTGGGATTTGTTTTTTTAGTTTATAGAGTAAACTCGATATACAGCTCTTGCATAGACGCATCCATTTTTCGAATATACTTCTTAAGTATCATTAATTCTTCTTGTGAAGAAAAGCACATTCTCGGGTAATATACTATGGAGAATGCTGAAGATATTATCGGCCTTCAGACCGGTAAGGATTGCGGCAGGCGGGGATCACGCCGAAAAGCACAGCAGAAAAAAAAATTGTGCCATGGAAAAAATAATAGGCATGAAATAGTGGCGTCATGAGGATTATTCGGGTAGCGGCCATGCTCCATGATTCCCTTTTGGTGGGGCAAAGATGGATAAGGAGGAGCCTCATGATTTCAAAGCTCGCCCAAAGCTCACCTAGTATTTAGATATTTTACACCCTTTTCCGCGGTGAACCCAAGGACTTGGTAATAGAAGGGGTTTCACTTGACTGCTATTTTCTTCTTTCTTGAGTTATCAAAGGCGTGACTCGTTTGTTTTCACTCCTTATCTTGACAGAGGGCCATGGGATTCAATAAGCTGGTCGGGAGATGACCAACAGAGCCAAAGCTCGCCATAGACAATCCATAATATCGGCAACGGATAGAGCTTCGGATGACTATATTGAAAAGAAGTGCTCAGAGTAGCAACAAGTTAAACTGATAAAACAAAAGTTGAAGATGACGTCCTGGAAGATATATAGGCCTGGTTTCGTTTCCAATGTCCTGTCTCTCGTTTTGATGAGAATCAACTTTCCCCAAGTTCAAGCTCCTGCTTGAATTGGTCTTCTTAAAATAAAGGCGTTAGAGCAGTTATTGCTGCCTCTTATTTTTTTTTGTTCGCCTACGGCTATCGGGAGGACAAAGGAGATCACTGATCGCTCCAGTGACGGAAAAGCTTCGGAGGAGCGCTCAGGGCATTTTTGGTGTTTAGGCGTTTACTGATATTCGACGGACTCGAAAAGCCTCCGTGGATTGCTTTTGAACGAAAGGAAAAATAGCGAGCTTACGGCGGTGCCTTTTTTCAATTGCTTGTCGAGTATTTTGCTACAGCGGATCCATGAGAATTGGCGGGTTGGAGTTCTATCAGCAAAAGTAAAGCGGTTTTATACTTATATCTTGACGAGTCCTAAAGTAAGTCGTCGTCCGGATCGTCGTTTTTATTTATTTATTTATTTTCATTTTACTATTGTAATTTTTTTTTTTTAATCCTATATGTATTATTTTTATTTTATTCCCTATTGTTATACTTTTTCTATTTCATCCGCATCATACTGTACTTCGCTGTTTAAGCACAATGTTTCTCTAAACAAGCAATTGGTATTCTTCGAAGCTTTCAAAAACATTCCCTTAATTGCAATATCTAACCTCGATTGATATATAGTTTCTCCTCTACTCAAAAGTTCACGCCGTTGAATTCGAACGCGCTTGTTTCTAGTAGTGTGATGCTCGGTCCGCTCTCCAGGGATGTTGAGGTAGCAAGCAGAGGGAGCAGCGTCAGCTAGGCCTGCTGGGCTTAGCTTTACCTCTCTCGTTATCACGGACTTGGTATTCTTTTTTTCTATCATAGAAGGGCTCCGTGTAAATCTCCACCGCCCCATTATTGCGGGACGGTACATGTTGAGCTACCTTAATTTATCTATTCCCAGCATTATATTAAATAATAGTAATAATATAATATACCTTGCAATTGCGCAACTATCGCTCACTTACATATGTATCTCTGTTTTAGCTTCTTCTTTCAAAGGAAAGGAGAAAAAACAGGGACACGGCAAGAGACACCTTTTATTCTTCATTACACTTCAGCAGTTCACGTTCACAACAGAATTTTATCGACATTTTTCTTACCTTTTTCTCAGGTGTCACAAGTTTCCCTTGGTTATATCGTCGTTTTTTCTTCACCTCACACGCTAGAAGGAATTTTAAAGGAAATTATTTTTACAACGCATCATCATCGCACACGTCGATAGAGGGAGAGACTAGAACAGGCGATCAATCTCAACGCGTGGTATCGGGGGAAGGAAGAATACGTACATCTCGTCCAAGGGGGTGAATTACCGGTAGATGCAAAGGAATAAAATAGGAACACTTCTATCCTGCATATAGCATCATCGTCCACCTGCAACTCCTCTCACGCATTTAAAGTGCAAAAGTTACGGACATTCACACCCCATCGGAGCACCATCGAAACATACTTAACTATCATATTAAATATTAGGTACGTATATATCTACGCCATTTTTTATCCGTACCCATTTCTTTCCTAGCTTTTATTTCCTTTTTCCTTCGATATCGGCGAAAAGGCAGCAGAACATACCTCTTTTTTTTTCCTCTCGCCTGGCTTGCTTCCCTCCTTCAAGAATAAAAAAACCACCAACCCTCTTCTTTTCTTTTTCCACGTTTTTTTCTTTTGGCCCTCGATTTCCAAGTCTTCTTTAGGTTCCTTGCTCCTGTTGAAAAAAATTTTGTTCCCTCATTCGACCAGTAACCGCCAGCGATTTTGAACCATTCTATTCTTGTTCCCTCACTTCCTTCAAGAACTCTAACAACACCAACTCTTATACCTCGGGGATCGTTACCAGAAAAATAGAGAGACGAGCGCATTCATAGAGAATAAACTACTACTGCTAAGTAGTACTTTGCAAGAAAGGAAGAGAGTAAGAAGAAAAAAAAAAAGCATCTGACAGACGGCGGCAGTAGCGACAAGAAGATAAAAAAAAGCGGCCCTTTTTAATATATTGTTTGGTGTATTCTTGCTGCCCACTCGTAATAGTATATCCATTTTATTATCCCCAAAGGAAGAATACTGCTATTTCTCCCGGTTTCGTTTCCCGACTTTCTAATTATTTCTTTTTCTTTTTTTATAATCGATCTTTGACTGACAGCCTCTCACAAGCAGCATATCCAGTTTCCGATATCGAGAGATCACAAGCGTACAGAACCGAATAACCTTCAACCAGGAATTACTTTACTGATTTCTATATTATAACTCCCATCTCGTTTCATTTGGCTATTCCACGAGTCTCGTTCGGCACGAAAAAGACTCCTGCAATTATTGCTTATTTTATAACGCTACCCACGCGAAAAAAATCGACTGTTTTCGACTGCTCTTTTCTGTTCCATCAGATTCCGGTACCAAGCTTGAAAAGGGAGGGAAGCATAAAAATATAGGTAGAGAATAAATGGATATTTCGTCATTTAAATATTATTATTATTATTTATTATTATTCATCTCATCTGCTGGTCTTGAAGAATTTCATTGAATTATATACCTTTCGTTCCTTCCTTCCTATTAACATATTATTTTATCATCAGACATTTTGCGGTGCAGTTTTCTTCCACACTCTAAAAATCGCTTGGTGTGTGGAAATAATTCCTTTAAAAAAAAGCCCTCAGATTTTCGGTGGAGCAAACCTATATACTTTTTTTCCCTTCTATTGATAATTTTCTTAAGCATTGCATTCTATTTTTACTATACGCTCTCTATCCATATCGCCTCCTTGATCTAACAGAAAAACTTTCGAAAAATTTTCCTTCTCCTCACTTTCCCACTTACTTGCTTTCATCATTGAGTTTCACGTACACCCCCTTCGATTAGATCCTCTCGCGTTCCTATCTGAAGTTTTATCTTTATTCTACTGCCCGGAACGTTATCCAAATATTCCCAGACCCCGCAGAGTTCGGAAAGGAGGAACAATATCTCTCGATTTATTATCATCTTTGTTATTTATTCCTATTTAAACGAGAAAATCCCCGTGCCCAATCACGAAATCCGATAGGAAGAGCTTAAACGCATTTTTTTTTCTCAGCAAAATTATTTTCCCCGCTTGCAAAGAGGCAAAAAGAGAGTGGTCATTAACTGAATATTTCATCATCGAAGATTCTTCCTCGCACAAAAGCAAACAGGAACCATATTCCCCTTGAAGCCTGAAGTACGAGTTTCCTCATGGCAGATACGGCAACGCGACTCCACTCAGCAATCAATCAGGCAACATTACAACAGGTTCATCACCAAAGTATAAACAATCCACAAACACCAACAAAGCAGCGATACCGAAGGGGGCGTCCTCGAACCCATCAGCTCCGGGGAGCAATTTTGGCAACGGGAACAAGCTAAACAGGCTGCGGCAGCAGCGCAGAAGGCAAAGCAAGTGTTATGAGCCCTGCGAATAACACCACAACCACAACAACAACAATAACAACAATACAAACGCAGCAGCGGTGGCGAAGAAGAAGAGAAAAGGAACAGACCTGCATCCTATCATTACATCAGAATCATCCCAGCAAGGTGCTACAGAGAACGTCGCGCCGGTTCCACAAGCCCAGAATCTTGAAGCAGCGTAAGTTCTCCAACCAGACCTCAGTTGAAAAATACTTAGCCGTATCGGCGTAAATACCTTCGGTATTCGTGAATTTTGTTCTAAAATCACCCCATCTCAAAAAAAAAAAAAAAAAGAGTAAACATCTAATTTCAATTCACCCTTCTTTATTATTGTTTAAATTAGTTCAATTTCTCTTGCTATTTTACCCACTTTTTCTTCTTTTTGCTGTTCTCTTTCAACCACAAAAGACAACTTCTTCTTGTAGAGGGATCCTCAAACCAACTCAAACATTGTCTCATTGTGAACTTTGAATTTGAGGTTCAACCTTGATCATTTTTTCCCTTATATTATTCAAGCCCCCTTTTTTTCTTGTTCTTATATCTCCCCAATTTTACCTGTTATATATCTTCCCATACTAGACGCAGAGAGGGCTATGACAGCATTCATGCTATAGCGCTGATCATTATCAACAAAATAGTATCAAAGAATAACAATCAGAAAATTTTTGCTAACTCTCCCGTGCCGACTTCCCCGCAGCGCTTCAACATCCACCGCAAACACCTCAACAGCCCCACTTCCACCCTCAAAAGTATACATTCCAGGACTAACGCCAAATCAACGGTCGGAATCAAGGTCGTTCGGAATCGTCACAGGAGGACCAGAAATGACGCGGACGAGGAAGACTTCGAGGATTATTGCAAGGGCGGGTACCATCCGGTATCTGTCGGTGAGACTTTCAAGGATGGACGGTATATCTGTCATCCGCAAGCTTGGTTGGGGTCACTTTTCGACAGTCTGGTTATCTCGCGACAATCAAACCTCCGCCATGTTGCCTTGAAGGTCGTTCGAAGCGCAGCTCATTACACAGAAACGGCCTGGACGAGATCAAACTGCTCCAAAAGGTGGTGCATGCTAACCCCTCGCACCCGGCCGGGATTATGTCGTCTCGCTTTTGGACTCGTTCGAGCACCGTGGTCCCAATGGTTTGCCATCTGTATGGTCTTTGAAGTCCTGGGGAGAACCTTCTGGGTTTAATCAAGAAATGGAATCATAGGGTATCCCATGCAGCTTGTCAAGCAAATCACTAAACAAGTGCTCCTCGGTCTCGATTACATGCATCGCGAGTGCGGAATCATCCACACCGATCTCAAGCCGAAAACGTGTTGATCGAAATTGGCGATGTGGAACAAATCGTCCGGCTGGTGAGGTGATACTTCGAAGAAGGCCAATGGTGAAAATAAGCCGAGAGACGAACCGTAGAGGAGACGGACCCTCATCACTGGAAGTCAACCACTGCCTTCGCCTGTCGCAACAACATTCGGAAATCCGTTTAATTTCGTCCTTAAGCCCAAGCTTACGCACAGCCACAGCTCTTTGAGCACGTATGTGACGCCTCGGAAGTTTCGAGCCTCGAGGATAGCAAGACCAGTCAGAAGACAGCGTAAGTAGCCCTTCCATTTCTTTCTCCCTTTCTAAGACATTGGGAAATCTTGTATACATCATTTCTTCAAGTCTTTTGCTAATTTGAGGAACCAAGCAGCGAGGGAATTGCTAGGGATATCTCGGGCATCAGATTGGAGAGGGGCGGTGAAGAGAGTGAGCGGAAACGCCGTTTCGAATGATATTATCAAAGTCAAAATTGCCGATCTCGGTAACGCGTGCTGGACCAACCACCACTTCACGAACGACATCCAAACACGCCAATACCGCTCTCCAGAGGTGATCCTAGGGGCTAAATGGGGTGCTAGCACAGACACCTGGAGCATGGCCTGCATGGTAAGGAAGGACGAACCTTTTGTGTGTGTGGGGGCTAAATATACATGGTGGAGTTTCCGTCACTAATTCGTGATAAATAGGTTTTCGAACTAATAACTGGAGACTACCTCTTCGACCCTCAATCCGAACCAAGTACGGCAAGGATGACGATCACATTGCTCAAATAATAGAATTGTGCGGCAATTTCCCTCGTCACCTGTGCATGAAGGGAAGTGGTCGATGGGATATTCAACAGGAAAGGAGAGCTCCGGAACATCCACCGGCTGCGCATGTGGCCGCTGTCGGACGTCCTGCGGGAGAAATATACTTCAGCGAGAAGGACGCCCAGGAAATCGCGGACTTCCTGCTGCCGCTGCTGGAGCTGAACCCGGAAAAGCGAGCAAACGCTGGCGCATGGCCAATCACCACTTCCTGGCAGATGCGAAGGGGCTGGAGAAGGCTAAGGTTGATATTCCCGTAGTGAGCTCGAGGTGGTATAGAAGGCTGGAGCTGCGAGGTGAAGAAACGTAGATGATAAAACAAAAAACCCTTAATCAAAGAAAGACTTTTTTTTTCTGAGCGTTTAATCTTTTTTTCTTTTTCCCCATTTAAATATATACACATTTTCAAAGCGTTTTGGATAATCTTCCTTTTTTGCTCTTTCGGCTTCGCTGCTCTGTCGTTGGCTATTGTATCCCTTCCTATCATGTTCGTTGAGACTTTCTATATACTACTTGTTCGATGGTTTCTTTATCAAATTATCAAATTCCTTGAAAAGGACTTTCGTCACGTTCATTCTGAAATATTATATGTTTTTACACATCAACAATGACTATATCTGTAACCTTATCTTTCTTTTTCGTTCCTCTTGGCTATGAAACATTTTCTTCTTTTTCTTCTTTTGTTTGTATTTTATAAACCACTTTGCCGTTTGGGTTGGATTGGGGGACGCCCCCCTTTTCATGGAAACGGATGCTATGGGATAAACGATGGGATCGTCACATGCACAATCATGGTAGAAAACGCTGTTTTCTTTTGAAGAACGGCTGTTAAAGAAATTTTTACAACATATTAGACATACAGCCATCACGGAGAAGATTGCCGTTTTGTCTTCGTACGATGTATGATGTTTCGAATGCAGATGTTTTAGAGAAGCGAGCAAGACGTAGAGTGGCGAGCTGTATAGCATAGCTATCCGTTTTGTGCATTTGATAACGACGCCTTTTGGTATTTTGAGTATACTTAACAAGCTTTCAAACAGGAAAAATGGTCGCTGGAAGTAATATGTGCATTTTATAAACTCGTAATATACAAAAGCTCCCCCCCCCCCCGGCAACCTTTCGGGTTCTTGATACAAACGAAGTCGCGAACTCAGCTAACAAGAAGAGAAAGAAAGAAAAAAGGGCGCTAAGTACGACACGAAGAAAACATGGACCAGCTATCTCCCTCCGTTTAGGTAATTGTTACTTGGGGATCGCCGAGGCTTCGTAGCTGTATTACATATAAAAACATTAGTTAACGACGAAAAGGAAGAAAGAAAAGACAGTTCAGGAGCAGGAAGGGAAGATAGGTGGCGGATGGAGACCGTACCTTGCAAATGGAACTCGTAGTTGGACTGGTAGTTCTGCCACATGTGCGAGAAGAGCTCTGCTTCGAGGTTGTCCGCGTTTATTTCCTATATCTCTATCAGACTGACTACTGACTATTACCGGCTATCTGCAAAGAGGTGGGATGGATGGTGGTTTTTAACTCTTATCCGGGAGTTCATTCTCTTGGACTGCTTCGTTTAGTTTTTCCTGTCGGAGAATCGTTAGTGCTTGGGACTGGAGAGGAGTGCAGAAGGGTTGCTTACGACGTTGGCTATTATACGCGATAGGAGAGGGGACTGTTGGTGTTCGTGAGGCTCTCCATTGTTTTGTGGTTTGGACGTGTTTGTCGTTGATTTGGAGGTGGACCGCGATTTGGGGGAGAGGGTAGAAAAAGAGATGGGGATTTCAACGATAAAGCGATGGAAAATTCGTTTATCCGTTGAGCTTCAAGCAGGATTGTTGGTAGAGCTTTTTGCAACACTATGAATTTGATACTTGCGATGCCTAGTATATATATCATATATCTCAGAATAATAACGAGTTTTGCTGATTTGCTATAGGGGCGAATTATACTATTTAAAGCTTGCGATTAAAAATACAAAGAATTTATACAGGTCTCTTTTTTTTTTTTTTTTTTTTTTTAACTTGTGGGTTATAGAGTGCGGCGTCGGATTAGCGGGGGCTGTCCCTGTGAGCTCTTGGCTGATCGCAGGTGTTTTGTCCTAGGGGTATGTACGCAATAAACAAAAAGTTTACCAAGCTTGATCGATTGCTTTTTGCTAATTTGATAATAATGAATGAATAGAAAGCGGTACCCTACCTTAAAGGATAAATAGCAAAAAAGCTTCCATCTCTGCTTGGAGACAGAGAAAGCGATGGTAGCACAAGCACTGCGCTATTTCGCTTGGCGAATAGTTGCCTCAGTAGTGACCCTCTCTCTCCTTCAATCTGTGCATCACGATATCACCACTTCGATAGAAAACATCCTAGCTCAATATAACGACGAAAGGTCAACTTTTGACTGCCAACCCTGCCTGTTTCCCTGAGAAGGGAGAGGTGATAATCTTCCATTTCGTTCAAGAGTCCTTGGGCCTCTAGACGTTCCCTGGTCCATCCAACAACCATCTCCAATCGTCCACGAACCCAGGTGCTGTTCCGCATCACGCCTTAGTCCTGAGCTCAGGTATCCTCTCCCAACTATCCTATTAACACTCTTTACCATTCCTTCCTTAGACGGTACGTTGTCCAGTCAAGACTTTATGACACGCATCAGCGATGTCCTCGGAGTTGAAATCCGAGGCTGCCAAAGGTTCGTCCCCGTGCCGTACAGTGCGGACGATTCTGCGAGTACCTTGCCCAGTCCACCCCCGCGGCTTCGTGGCGCTCCACGGTGTATCGCAGTATAACGAAGATCTCGGACCCGGCGGCGTAATTGATATGGGTGCATACGTGTCCGAAAGACCGGCGTGGGTCGCTCTCAAGACCACCTATAGGGAGGAGCTTCGATTCGGGACCAGGTAAATATCGTATCTTCCTAGCCCTTTAACAATAGCGTATATTTACACTAATATTATTATTATGGCGTAATTTTAAGTGCAGCCCCTTGAGGGCAGGCCTAGAGTTCCGATGGAGACGCTTCGGCGGCTTACTCACTGGAAGTATGAGCTCGACTTCCCTTCCTCTACTCACAGTCGTGCGTCTAGACCCGCATCTATCACAAGTCTTTCGAGCACAGGGTCGTGTTCGATGTTTTTACCTGACGAACTGCTGGTGCAACAGAGAGAATACGATGACCGAGTTCAGCAGGCCCGGTGTCCGAATGGCTGGACCTCCAGTAAGCTTAGACAAACAAAATATACTATTAAAATTTTTGTTTTTCTTTTCGGTTTATTGTGTTTTTGGAATAAAGAATCAGGTTCCTCCCAGAAATAAGAAAGATGTATTATAGATAGCTTTTTTTTCTATTCTTTTTCTTCTTTGTGAGGAATAAAATAGTTTATAGGAAGCTCCTTCGCTACTTGAGCAAGTCTTGTGTCCCCATGTCTGTATGACGTCCCGAAATGCAAGGCTTATCTCTGTTCACATCCCCCCACCAAACAGAACATGCCAACACCCAAGTAGTATAAAAAACGCTCCCCTTGTATTTATTGATTGGCATCTATCCTTTCAATTCTCCTGTGCGAAATCCTGTACCTTTTCTTCTTCTTTAGTCGCCTTCTAACTTCTCCTTTCATAGTTGTTTCCTAGCCTTATATAGTTTTTTTTTTTTTTTTTTTGTAGCAGCTCCTGGATGCACGGATCGTGATGTCATTTGTCGCCGAGTAAGTCCCAAAAAACAAAGGGAAAACAAAAAACACCCAAAATTTAGAATGCACATCGTCTAACCAAAGTCTCCAACGTTTTCCCTGTAAATGCTACAGCCAGGTCCGTTCCTTGGACCTGCAACTTGACCGCCTCCACTTTGACCACTTCGAAGGCATATCGCCCGCTACGAAATATCCTCCCAGCGCTCCGTCGCTACCACCGTACCCGATGCAACACCGAGCTCGCGGACGCTCAGGCTGCAAAAAGTCATCGCCGCATTATCAGTCACGAAGCACGCGACGGCGAAGAGCTCTACGGTCCTGAAATACCTCCGCGAAGCGAACCTCACGCCCCCCGCGGAGTGGAATCCGTCGATGCTACCGCGACCGCGGACGATGATGGTTTCGAGCGGGAGCTGGAGTGGGTGCTCGTGGGCAAAGCCGCCGTGCAGACGTACGGTATCCTGCTGGACATGCTGGTATCGCAGACGGTACCGCTGAGCGAGGATCTGTTTTATTGGGACGAGGTGCTGTCGAGTCACCAATATACGGCGCTGTACTCGCTGCAGACGGACCTAGAAGGCTGTGGGATTTCGGGTGGGAGGTGTACGAAGATGCGCTGCGGAAGTTCAGGGAGCTCAGACGGACGGAGACGGAGAGGGAAATGCACACGATGAATGGCGAGGATGACGATGAAAGTGGAGGTGGAAGCCTGGATATTGGAGGGAAGGTGGGGCAGATTAAGGATGGGTTCTCGGAGACGTTTAAGAAGTTCTACGCGATGGTGCAGTCTTCGCTGCGGAGCGGTCGCTGCTAGAGCTTAACAAGCGCGCGGTGTCGCCGTTCGCTGCGGTGAGGCACGATATCAAGACCAAGCAGGCGTACATAAGGAAGCTCAAGGAGATTCAGGCTAGCGGGTTGGGTGTGCTGGTAAACGAAGGGTTGAGCTTTGAGTCCGAGGAGGAGCAGGAGGATTGGAAGGGCGTACTGGAGAGGAGCATCATATTGATGGAGAACGTCTCCAGGAATGTTACCACGTCGACCAGAGTATCGAGCAGTTTGAGGACGCGGTGTTTGCCGGCCCTGTACTGGATATCGAGCCTGAGCATAAGGGCAACGGACCGAAAAATGCCGGAGAAGATGGGGAATCGGAGCTTGCGGTGGATACTTCGGCTCTTCACTCTATAAAGAAATACGGCACCTCGACACCCTGCGGCCTCTCTCTGAAATTGCAAGATATACTGGCGAAAGGTCTCCCCGAGCAGCTCTCAGCTTCGCAACGCATCACTACTTCTCACGGTAAACCCGGAATAATAACACGGTATTGGCTCCGGCGACAGCTATTTTGCTATCATCGGGAACGATACTACGTATACTAGTCAGACGGAAAGCAGCTATAAAAGTGTGGATACAGGACTTCGGCAGGACGATCATCGACTTTGGATGAATTGGGTCGTCGAGCCCGTGCGGAAGATTATCGGTACCATCCACCACGATAGGATTCCGAAGTTGCGCTCATGAGCAGGCGGAGTCTCGTCGCCGACATGAACTCGCTCGAGCGCATGGTCGTCGACTTTGCGGTGGACAATCCGGCGACGTCTGCTCCCGACGGCACGGGTAATACTGCGTCGAAGCTCACGGAAGCTCAGGTTTCCATCGTCAGGGAGCGCGTCAAGGAAGGAGACCTCACGCCCGTCCTTAAAGTCTACGAGAAGGAACTAAAATCACCCGTCCGCAGCGCCATCAGCGGGGAGCTAGTACGCGCGCTCCTCATACAGATACAAAAGACAAAAGTCGATGTCGAAGTCGCTGTTTCGGGTATCGACAACATACTCAAAAGCCAGGAGCTAGTCTTCGGTTTCGTCGGTTTAACGCCCGGCGTACTCGTCTGCGTAGCTACATTTAGGTGGTTACAGGTGTATGGGCGGACGTAAAGGTACAAAGAGCGGGAAAGTTAAGGGTGAAATGCTAAGGACGCTTCGCAACATCGACCGCATACTAGCTACGTCGCAAGCTAACCGCGTCGCGTCGCCGACTTCGCCAAGCGATCCGAATTCGGGCTTGCTTACGTTCAAGGAGCATGGTCTGTTGTTATGTGAGGTTCACGTACTGCGGGGCATGGCGGGTAGGGTAATGCCGCACAGCGTCATGGCGGAGTTCGTGGAGGACTTGAACGATCTCAGTAACATAAAAAACGGCGTCGAAGCGCAGTCTAAAGCTGTGAATAGAGTAAAATGGTATGGAAAATACGGCTTCCCTGATAATCCACTTTTTTTTCTTTTTTTTCTTTTTTTAAATTGTGATATACTAACGTTCTTTGTTTTTCTAATATAGGGCATATGCGCGCTGGATTCATTAATGTCTTCTATTTCATTATTTTGAATAGCATGCTATATAGTATTCCCGGCATTTTTACTATCGGAGAAAAAGATGAGATGAACATTTGCTGTAAACTAGTAACGAGACGAATGAACAATAAAGATAAAAAACATCTCTACACCTTGCAAATATCAGTCATGAACGAATACTAGGAGGGTTTTTCACATCTTTTGGTTTATATTCGGTTTCTGAAAGCGGATCTAATCGATATAACTCTAGTGTCTTCTTGATCTGCCTGAAGTGACTTCTAAAGGTTGATTAATATAACTTACGCGCTTAAATTAGCTCAACCTATAGTCTCGACTGACGAGGCAAAATGGTCATTTGGGAATTCGCGCTGCAAGCAAAAGGCTCTGTTAAGTGCTCCGCGCGCACTTTTTGTTTCAAAAAAAAAATTTTTTTTTGAAGAGCGTCCTAGTCTCGTAGACCCTCCGAAAGATTTCGGAGGTTCCGCGAGACTAAAGCGTCCCCGGTTCGAGATAGTCTTATTAATTCGCGCTGGCAAGCAGGGTCGAAGATTTTATTTCAAAATCCCAAGGAGCGTCCCCAACTCAGACTAGGTTCAAGACTACTTGATCTGTTGCCAGAAATCTAGCAAAGCTCGAAATTTTTGAATACTATCGGTACCGGTATCTAATCTCAAAGAAAACAAAATATATGGAAAAGAAGAAAGGGGGCATTTGCATATATATGTCTAGGTAGCTTTTTTGCAGTCTCGATCGGAGGGGTTGGCTTTTTTGTCGTCAATTCTTATCATGAAACCGTTTTGGTAGCTTTGATATCAACCACAGTGCCTATTTTCTGATACGCTCGTGTATCGTATAAAGAACTTTAGCCCTTTTATCCCCAAGGAAGGAAGATCAGCCCTTGACGATCCTCTCACAAACAAGCAATGAGCAAGGTAGAGCTCTTATTGTGAATAAGTGGGAAAAAGCAACGATAATAGTGATAGAACTATCGGCAGCAGAGCCAATCACTTTGCTGTCCTCTGCGCCCTTTCGTGCAGTTTTTCTGGACTGCAAGCAAGTAGTAAACAGAAGGCGCTAGGTGGGATTAGATAGAGAAGAAACAGGTGAAGCTACTTAGCTCTGGTGTTTTTTTTCTTTTTTCTGTTGCTGTTTCCTATATTTTTTTCTTTCTTCTTTTCAAACGAAACAACTACAACGTTTCCTCTTATTCCTCCTAGTAAGCCTCTCGTCGGAATACTGCCCGCCGGCTTTGTTTTTACTCGCATTGCTAGGTAAGTAGGTATCTCGTTTTTCGCTTTTTAATCTCATGCTCCTCCCATTTTTCTCGTTCGGCATTTGTGACAGCCCGTATGTGAAGCTTTTTTGCGCCACTTCGTTCTTCGTTCTTCGGCTCCTTTCCTTTTATTTCCTTCGTTCTTTCTTTCGTTTCTCTCTTGGGGATAAGCAGCAGGGCTGGACAGGGCAGAGAAGGCATGAATGGCGATTATCTGCCTTAAGGCTTTTGACACAATGTCAGTTCTGCGGGTTTTTCCACCCCTTTGCCCCCTTGCCCAATGCAACAGCAAGCAACGTCCAACAAGCCCATTAAAGCTCCCGCTGTCGGCGCTTTTCTCAATTCCAACCTCTTTCTTTTCTCTTCTTTCTTTGCTTTCTTTTCTTTCTTTCTTCCTTATCCTGCTGTTGTTATCGTTGTTGTTGTTTCCCTTAAAAGATCTTACCCGTCCCTTACTCTTTCGAACGAACCCTCTTTTTGCAATAAATCTGGTCTCGCAGACCCTCCCAAAAAGTTGCCGGTGGGATGGTGAGGGTCTGCGAGACTACAATAAACCATACCGCGAATGATTCATTCATAAACATTTTGACTCACCTCTCTTTCCCCGACCCTTTTATGTTTCATAGAGATCTTACCGTCATCGGTCCGAAGGTTTGGTCTCACAACCGCCCCTCTACCCTTCCAACGTCGAGAACATCAGGGAATCGCCTAGTCTTCCGATACACTCTACATAAGGTACGGCTGCTTCATCTTTCCTTCTCTTTATTCCTTTCTCGCTATTCCTTTCTCTTCTCGATATATACGAGCTCTATTATCTACTCCTAAAAAAGAAAATATATAAATTCTTCGTCACTAGCTGTTATCTCTCTGCTATCGAGGAAGCCTCAGAAGGTTATTCTTAGGAATTTTGTCTTATCACCGTGCGATCACTTTTTCTAGAGTTGCTTTGGAGAAAAGGGTTTCAATATTCATCGCTGCTATTATTACATTGAAGTTATTATTTATACTTACTCCCACCAAATACTCCGTTAAAGGGACCCCTTTTGCCATGCTTTTTTCTTCGATCTTGCTTTTCCTTCCCTTCATAAAAAAAAGTTGCTTGTCCTTACTCTGCCGCTATTTTATCTTTCGCTTACCTTCCCTTCCTCTTTTCTTGTTCCCCTTTCACATCCATCCGTCTCCTCTCTAGCCTATACATCTATCCCTTAAAAATAGCACACCTCGACTTATCAACTAGCGGCCGAAGCTCCAACAGGAACTGGGACTGACTGCCGCTGAGTTCACGTTCTCCAAAAAGATAAGGCCCTTGAAGTAACAGAAGATCGCCTACCGTTCGTCTCTTTATCTTTCCTCGGTAGTACTTGTCGAGCTTTTTTTTTTTCTCATTTTACTCACATCACTTTTTCTCCTTAGGTGTTTGGGGCAATCGTATTAGTTTTTTCTCCTGTCAATTGGCCTGTCTCAACGGATCGCAGCGAAAAGCTTCTGATACCATTCGGTTCGTGTACGGCTTCCAGAGCCTGTCGGATTCCTTCTCCTTGAGTGGTTGCATCCTTCCGGTCCGGTTTATAAGGTACCAAACTCGAGCATTACCGCAAACGAAACATTATGTAATCCTCCCTGGCAGTATCAGCAGAGTGCGGGAACCAGTATTGCTCATCAACGAGCACTTATACACAACGCGGCGATTATTGAAGACGCTAGGAAGCAACTTTGAGAGCCCCAGCACCTCCAAAACCCGGACGCTAGATGTCTAGTCACTCAGAAGCCGTGCGCATAGGTTTTACAGACGAAGCATTTCCGCTGGAAGATTATCCAGACTTCAGGGACGGGACGTTCTGCAATTTATCAAACGAAAACTTATTTACGAAAGAACTCTTCCTGTTCAAGACTGGAAAAGCTTCCCCCTTTTCGGTGCTCCTTCCGGCATTCAGTCTTGCATCGAGACTCATTCTGGAGAAGCCCGAAGCGTATGCAGTGTTCATCAACCGGGATCCCCTGAGGACGAGAACGGTTTCTGCAACCTTCCACCGGACTACGACGACCAACGTCCGAGAGGAGTTGATTACCATTATCCGTCGGCACCTTCCGCTGATAGATCTAGACCCGATATAAGTGCTAAGGGCGAAGAATACGGATACACAATTTTACTTCCAAAAGAACCAAGAGATACCATAGCAATAGATACGAACTATTGCGGCTGATTCGTTTGCCAACCACCCGTATAAGCGATTCTCAAAGAGTATCGGCTCTTTTCGGGATCGCAACTCTCATATGCCATGAGATGGCGCACGTACTTGAGTTCAGGACCACTCGGCATCGCACCTCCGACCGGATGGTGAGCCGTTACGACGCCGCTAGGTTCCACTGGTGCAGAAGCTGGACATGCGTGGGAACTTCATGTATTTGGTGGAAAATTAGATTATTGTTGTGAGCGCGCTTGCGATCTGATGACGTTAAGGGGGTTAGTCGTGCAGTCCGGTTGGTGGAATCTTCATTATAGATCTATGGAACCGAGTTGGATAAAAAAACGTTCAGGGAAGAATTTTGGGGGGTCGTTCCACGTCACCTGGTCTGTTTTACAGAGGGTACCTTGGCTAGGAAGAATGCATGGAACGAGGAAGCTTGGCAAGGGATCAACTCTGGAAATGAGGACGATGACAATGATGATATCATGGATACGCCAACGAAGAAAAGAAGAGAACTGAAGGCGACGTAGTGGTCAACAGCCTTCCAACGGGCCTTCCAACGCGGCCACATCGGACTTGTGGGCCACGCCGAGTAGTACTAAATTAGCCACCCGAAACTTGATTTCTTTCTCCTTTAGCGGCGGGGGTTTCAAAGTAGGGAATTTGCTTTGTACCATAGTCACAGAAGTTTTGGATGATTACTTCATAAACAGCATGACAGGTTTGAAGGGTAAATTATGAGGTAGACACGGTTCGTTCAATTGCTTTAATAATGATACATGCACTCCAGTTTGCTAGTGTTCCGGAGGCTAGAAAGGCCGCGTATGTGTCAATTCCGCGTTGATAACGGGACTCTGCTACTTTTATATTTCATATATATATGTTTTGTCTGTATTGATTAGCTAAAAGCAAAAAACTACCATGAAAAAAAAACCCCAACAAGCTTGCCATGACCGAAAAAAAAAAAAAAGTACATCTACTACTGCTCGAATGCTCTTTACTTCCTCCAGATCTCCCCTTCTTTTTCTTAACAACCACTACTTCTTCACTAGAATCACCGCTCGCTTCCCACCGCCTCTCTCATCTTCAACAGATTCCTCCTCGACGGGGTGGTGCCCCTGCTGCGACTTCCGCCTTTCTTCTTCGTAGTCCTCTTCGACCTCCTCGTCGACTCAGCGGCTTCAGAATCCACATCCCTTCCGCCACAACCTTCCTATAATATCCTTTACATCCGGCTTCCCATTCTCCGCACCGCACCGCCGCATATGAACCTAATATTCGCAACGTCCGTCGTTCCCGCGGAGCGAGGCGTTGACCTGCCTGCAGTTCGAGCATATGAGCGCGTACCGGCTCTTCGCCGCCATCTCGTCCTCGCCGAGTAAGACGTCGAGAATACGATCGTACCATGCGGTTCTCGCGGCGGTTCCTCCACGCCGGCGGTAGGACACCCGCGCCGATGGATGGCACTCCATTTACCCTCAGGCGGCGGCGGCGGCATTGGCATTCCCTGCGGCGGCGGCGGCGGCGGCGGCATCTCGCTCATCTGGCTCATCTGGCTAATATGAGACTGCGCGGAACCCGGTCGGTCCGGAGACTGCGGTCCCTGCGGTCCTTGAGGTGGCTGCTGTTGCGGTCCTCCTTTCCTCTGCACGGCTTTACCCTGTTCCTCACCGGGCTGCGCGCCCGTAGCGATCCCCATACCCGCCGATGCGCCGTACCGCTCCAGCAGCGCTGCGTGGAGTTGTACTTCGTCACCGACTTGAGCTGCTCGATCGTCTCCCTCTGCTGCGCGCGAGCGTCTCGAGGTTCGCTTCGAGGCTGTTCGTGCGCCAGTCGTAGTACGCCACCAGTAGCTGTCGGACGAGGTATATCCTGCACGAACAAAAAAGTTAAAAAAAAAGTTAGTATTATATTCTGCATACAAGTGAAGGTAAGTTATAGTTCAAGAAAAATGACGTACACGAACGGCGGCGCAACGAGGCCGGTAATAGACTCGATAGAAGCGTTCTTTATGCCTACCGCCAGCAGCAGGATAGTTGAGTATATAGCCCATATTAGCACCGTATACAGCGTCCACAGAGCTTTAGTCGGCGGCATCTTCCTCGCAGGCCGTTGAGCTTTTCTCGTGGGCTTCGATCTGCGTGGCTAGCTGCGACAGCTTCTTTTCGATGGCGTCGGGGGTACCATCTTTCTACAGAAACAAAGAGAAGAAATCGTCAGTTTTTGTTTCTCTCCAGAGATGTAAACAAAGGTAAACTTGTGAACCAACCCCTCCGAACGGCCACAGCGACACCATTTTTTGTACGACTGCGATCGCAAGTATTATTGTGTCCTTTTCGGTCGCACTGATCTGCGTTTGTCGTCTGACGGCTTACTTCTTCCGGTTTTGTCGCAAAAATTTATAACGGTCGAACAAAACGATACTTATAAGACACGGAACAAGGCAAAAAAGTGAGACAACTGCGAATGAACAACCGAAATAACGAAAAAAGAGCTTAAAGAAAAAGAGAGAGCTGTCTTTTCAGGGATCAGGGGCAAGCTCGTAGAAGATATTTCGTCATATTTCCATTGCTCTTCGGGTAAAGATTATGCGATGCAATCAAGCAAGCAAGCAAGAGCTGCAAGTCCTTATTGCAGAGAGTGTGTTGTATATACGTATGGTGGTTGTTTAAAGGGGTATGGTTTTTATGTCGTTTTGGCGAGGATGACATTGCCGTTATTCAATTCAACTGACGTGGTCAAAAGATAAAAAGAACGCGACAGAGACGATGGAGTGAATAAGAAGCGTGCTGTAACTATATACTAAGTAGTATTATATTAGGTGTTTTTGAACTATATTCACCGCCTAATGATATCTTAT
>AZLU01000191.1:34169-78313 GCA_002224055.1 Pezizomycotina sp. ARF18
CCATCAAGCGGCGAATTGAGCTGCGATTTCGTCAGGCTGGCCCTCAATAGCTATTGCACCAAACGGACTAAGCGGTATAACGCCCTTCGTAAACCAAGAGGAAAAAAAAAAAAAATGAAAAAAAAAAACTGTATAACCGCCAATTTCTATTTCAGGACAATGTTCGCCCCTCTCAGCTCCAGGTACTTGTCCGCCATCCCCGGCCAAATTGTGAATCGCCGCGTAGACCTCTTTTATTCGCGTATCTCAGCTTTCGTCTCGGGTCCGTGTAGCTCGCCGGAAGGCCCGTGATGTCGCACCAGTGCTCGAGTGCGCCGGGTGGAAGCTCTGCGCGGCCTCGATGTTCGTATACGTCGGCGCCATCCCACCTCCGCCACCGGCGTTCGCGATGGACAGATTCTTCAGCGCCAGGGCTGCTGTACAGCGGTCGCTTTCAGCAGAGAAGCAGATACCTGCGCTCCGGGTAGTGGGGTGTTAGCTCCCGTGTTGGTTTCGGTGTTGGCCTGGGAGGCGAGGAGGGACGCGGCCTGCTGCCGGGATGGCGTCGGCGAGGACGGCTTTGAGGTTTTTATTCCGTCGCGTCGGGGGTTTCCAGTGAGGGTTCTTGAAGGGGCGGTGGAGACCCGCGATGTCGGCTGCTTCGTGGGGCGAAGGACCGTCGCGCGAGTGAGTGTTCGTGCCATGTTTCATTTAATCTTGGATGAGGATGTGTGACAGATCGATGGGAATGCATGTGAGAGAAACGTCTGAGTCTTTCGATCTAATAATTACTTGCAGCCAAGCCCCTTGTCGATGGGCTCAATCGGTTGTTTTTGTTGCTTTTGCGATAAAAAAAGATAAAGAGAGAAAGAACCTCCTATTTTTTTTTTTTTGAGTGGTTGCTCGGCTACGTCAAGCTACTACTGATAAGAAAAAGTAAACGAAAATTCCTTTCCTCCCTCTTACTTTTTCTTCCAAAGTACCCAATAATTCTTTTTTTTTATTTTATTTTTATTTTTTTATTTCTTCCACCGCCGTCCACCAATCTAACCGTCTTCCATCTTCTCAATTAGTTGACAACGCATCCACCTCAACTGAACATCCTTCCGCTTGCATAATACCGAAACGATCCTTAAAAAGTCCAAACAGCTCACGCTTGCATATCCTCGTCCAGTCCGCTACTCTATCTACATCCTAGTGGGTAGGAAGTTAGTAAATAAAACAGGGCGCTGCTGAAATCTATAATTTGCTGTTCTTTTCGACGAAAATTTCACTTTTTTTTTCACCTCTAGTTGCTAGCATTCCTCTACCGACGTGGCAAAGCAATATCAATAGCAGACAGAAAATTACACGGGCAGTGGGAGCAGATAGAAGGGATAGAAACAATGAACAGAAGTCACGAATCGCCCATGGAATTGAGTGGGACAACCAGCACGGCCCCTCAGATCCAAATTCCCCGTTCGCTGCCGTGTCCGGGTTCAACAAATCGGTGCAGAACGAGGTTGGAAGGAAGCGTACGTGTTCTACAAGGCTTTAAAAGCCCTCTTTTCTCCACATTCCTTCGCTCTTACTCTTTATCTTTTTCTTCTTTTCTTATTTTTTTTTTCTCGTTCCCCCATATTGGTAAACGGAAACAAAACTCTAAAATTTTCAAATATTCTACTACAGGCCATCTAATTCTCCTCACGTTTCGCCCTCTAAGAACGTGCCAAAGTTCGGAACACCATCGTCAACCCCTTACTTCTTCAACACACCCATTAAGCCCGCAAATCCATCTACCTCAACAGCCGGCAGAATAACAACAACAACTCCTCCTTTCAGACGCCGGCTTTCACTACCCTCGCAAGTTGAAACCCAGGAACAGACATTTCGGGCGCTGAGGACTCGCCAGCAGCTCCCGAGTCGGCTCCGGATACACCTGACATGAATACACCCGAAAAAGGAAAGAATTCGCGTTCGGCATCACCAATCAAGAAGAGACCATCTTCACCGCCGCACTTTTGGTGGTCTGAGTATTGGCAAGAAGAGCAAATCGAGCGGGAAGGAGCTCGTCGTCGCCAGGAAGGGCAGTAGCAGCCACAGCAGCAGTAACAAGCCGTACAGCGACGCAGCCGCCAAGAGGTTCAAAAGAAGAGGCAGAGAATGGGATCGGAAGGGGACAATTTTTCGCCGGCGGCCATTCCGACAACGAGAGTGCGGACGAGAAGCACTACGGTGACGGCAAGGCAAGCGTGGCAGGAAAGGAGTCGACCAGAAGCAGCAACAGCAATCATCGCGATGAACAGCTTTAATAGCATGGACGCCGCATCGTGGGCGGACGCCCACCGCGACGTCCCCTCCGTAATATCGCAGTACCTGCAACTGGCGTCAACGTTAGCATCGGCTGCCTGGGCCTCTACCTCATCTTCGGCGTCGTGTCCGCCATCCAACGGATATCAACAATGCGTTACGAAAGCCATCGAGGAGCTAGAACACGAGATCGCCATCTGCCAGAGGGAGTGGATCGCCAACAGTGCGATCCTTCGACGCGCGCACCCGCTTTACAGGAGCAGTGCCGGGCGTGGAACTCTGCGCTGGTCAGACCGCCGGACTCGTCGGTAGGGCTAGCGTCACGGCGGAAGACGTTCGCGCACATCATCAACAGCTTCGTCGAGCAGATCAGCTACAAGTCGATGGTCTTCTGCTTCCTCATGTCTCGGCGTTATTTTCGCCTCCAACTTTGCTTTCGGTAAGCTTGATAAAACCTCCCCTCTCTTCCCAACCATATCAAATCACAAACATTCTTAAATATATAACAGCGCACGCTAAAATTCCTTTTTACCAGGCTTCTTCCGCGCCAAACAAGTCCACCACCCGAACCCGTTCCTCGCCGCTGCTGCTTCCCGCCTTAGCAACCACTACAACAACCCGCAGAGCATCGGTGGGGTTCGTCTCAAGGCTACGCTAACGCCGACAAGAACCAAACTACGTCGGGTACCGGACACCCTATAAGACGCCATACAGCTTCGACGATATCAACGAGGACATTGACGCCTTCGATCGCGCCATGCACGATGAGAAAGAGTCGCCGGTGCCGGAGAAGAAGAGGATGTTACAGTGGCAGTAAAAATAAATAGATCGAGATCGATGAATTCTTTTCATTGGTTTTTTCGGAGTAAAATTGGGCACATTTTTTTTTCTCTAGTGTGTTTTTTGTCTTGTTAGATAACTTGATGGGCGGTTTTTGGTTTTTTATCGTTTTTTCGATTCAGATTGTACCTATTATTCTTGGTTCTTTGTACCTAACTTGGTTCTATCAACAAAAAAGAAAAAAGGCGAATACCCATTATACCCATAGGAAACAAATTCTTCACTTTGTATAGCAGTTACTTTCGGTCTTGTCCATAGTAGTTTCAATTTCTTTTCCTTTGTGCATATAGTCTGGCTTTTTTTTGTATATTGTATATTGGAGGGGATACAAATCCATTAACTCTTCTTCCTTTCGACTAGAACGTGGGAAGAGTGAAAAATAGAAATACAGATTCTATAGATCTATCATCAAACAGTCCGCGTTGTGTACTTAAGTGCTTGCTTAAATTGAAGATCTGTAAGGATTTCCTCTGAAGCCAGCTGTGAACTTGAGACCATGTTACACGATCGCATCTCTCTGCCATTTTTCATGCCTGTAAGACGCTAAAGAAAAACCTATTGGTGGTCCGTGGATGAAAACCAACTCTGTGCTGTGCATTAAAAGATCACCAACGTCCTAGCGCATGCCAACCCTCTAAAACGCATCATCTACAAAACCTCCGACGCTATACCTTGAACTAACACCATACACAGTTCACAATCTCGAGAAGAAAAAAACGCCTTTATTTGTATTGATATATTTAATGTAACAAAGAAAAAAGTTATATATATATACAATAACAAATTTTATATATAAAAGAAGGTGTGTGCATATGAAGTTAGAAAATGGATATAAAAAGTGTTGATAGCAGGAGAGACAGAAGAAAAAAAGGTAAATATAAAGATAAAAGGCCCTGAGCACTTCATGACCATTTTTCCTTTTGGCTTTTTCTTCTTTTTCGGACTCCTTGTGTATCCATCTAGTGTAAGATTTCCTAATTACATTGTTTTGCTTCTTTTTTTTGTCGCTCCGGCGTATATTTTTGAGACGATTTATCTTTACCTTTTCGCTGTTAACTTTTTTTTTGTTATGATTTTTGTCGACATGATGCTATTTATCTCGCTGTATACTCCTCCCTACCTTTCCCTCCTATAATAATCCAAGCACTTACCGCCATTGGGTATTAAGTATACCTTATATCTCCTGTCCCTAAAACATCCTACTCCTTATATCTCCCATCTATTACTGCCTCGGCGGCTGCGGCGGTGGTCCCGAGGGCGGTTGCCTCGGAGGTTGCGAATATATATCCGGCTGCCCTTGCTGCTGCTGCTGCGGCTGACTAGGGAAATAACCGGCGGGTGCGACGGTGACGCCGTCGACGGGCTAACACCGGCCGCGTACAATCCCGCACCACTGACCTGGGGCGCGTACTGCTGCCTACGCTAGAGTACGGCGAGTTTGCGCCCCCTTCCGCTCGTCGGCGGCGGCCGGTGGTGCTCTGCCTCCGTAGCAGTCGCGGACTTCTTGACGTCGCTGCGGCGCCTCTCGTTGTCGTCGAGGGCATCGTCGCGAGGGTCGAAGGAGGTGTTACCTCCGTTCGCGTTGCGAGGGAGTAGTCGATGTTCGGGTCGACCAGCGGCGTTCCTCCAGGTGTGGGCGCCGTCGTAGTGAACGTCGGCGGGCTTGCAAGGGGTGCTGTTTGCTGTTGTTGCTGTTGCTGCTGCTTATCCAGTGCCGCGGCGTGCGCGAGCTCAGCGTCGGCTGCCCTCTTGCTCGGAGTCTTCAGGCTTTCTGGGAACTTCAAATCTTTTTAGCGGCTTTTAGCGATCTTCGCGGCTTCCATTCGCTCCCCGGGCTTCTCCTGCCGAGATGGCTACGCTGAAGGACGGGTTACCCGCCTTCTCCGAGTCCCGGAATCGCCCGCTCCCGGTCCGTAGATCGGCACCTTCCTAAGTGCCGCCACCAGCGCCGTCATGAAACTTGTTCCTGCGCTCGAGCTCTTGGCTTCGTCCGCCAGTTGCCCTTGTGTCTAATTCAATCTTCAGTTGCAGCTTGTTAAGCGCAAGGTTGCTGATTTCGACGTTGACGTTATCTGAGCGGAAGTCGCGGCTTTCCTTGAGGACAAAAGTTTGGAGCTCATTACGGAGGAGGAGGATGTCATCCATTGTGGATCGAAGTGAACCTCCAGCCTGGACGATTCCTGCATGGACTTGGAGCGGGAGATGTTTTCGAACGGTGTCCCGTTGAGGGACGTTGTTCGGGATCTGGTCGTCTTGTTGTTTGCGACGTTGCGGAATACGGTGTAAAGAAGGGAATATGCTCAAAACATACTCAACGCTACTAAGGTCAACCCTGTCACCGACATCGAACGATGCTAAAAAATTTTCAGGGAAATCAGTTAGCATCACTTGTATCCTAAAAAAAAAAGAAAAAAAAAAAAAATCAAAGTTTTGATTCGGAAAAATCGTGGATGGATTACGAACCTTAACGAAAATGAAAATGCAAGAACCCAAAATTTCCTGCAGTAGCAGCAAAAACGAAGAAAGGGACAGCAAAGCCGTTCCTGGCGGTTACGACGGTCGACTGGAACGTCTCGTTCAAGAAAGCAACGTAGATGAAGATAACAGCAAGAAGACGATAAAGCTGAGAAGCTGTCCAAAGCAAGATGGCAGAGTCAATATCACCCATGCTCTTGCTGATGGTTTTCCTCTCCTAGAAAGCTCGACTACGGTTGAAATCATTTCTTCCAAGAGACGTCGCCGTTTCATCCCTGTCGAGGACCATGAAAGCGAACATAGCGTCCGTCCTTGTGATCGGGACCTAATACCTCGACAAGATCTTCCTGGTACAGAGAGTCCTTGCCTTCTTCAACGAATGACATCCAGATACGTCTGGCAAGCGCGGCTGATGCCCTACGCTGCATGCATCGATGACGATGAGTACGCAGAGTTCGGGTTGAAAGACGTTCTTCCCCGTGATTTCTTGGCCCACGTTACCAAAGGCGGAGGTTAATGTTGTCACCAACGCGGCCGACCTGGTTCAGGATACGCATGGGAGTGGCAGATCCGCTACGCTTATGTCCGGGGGTGTTGATTCCGGAAGCCAGAGTGGCGTGTAAATGTAGTCCTCGTCCGCAAACTCGGCACAGTAGGATGGGAACAGAGTCCGAGCAGTCGTAAAGCCTGGCAAGCATCCTCTCTCCTTGTTGTGCCTGATTCTCAAAGCAAACTGCTTCTGGTGGACTGGATGAAATCAATTGCACTAGAACGCATTTGCTAGGAACACTAGGGTGCGACCATGTAGCCAAAAGTACTTTGTAGAGTCTCTGTTGCCATTTAGGATCCTTTGAAGGTTGGAGTCTTTTGATTCCGTTGTTGCGTAGCATCTAGTTGATTTACTGTTAGTATATGAAAGTCATCTTGGTAGATATATATACTGTGGAGCTATAAAACCAAACAAGAGAATCGACTTACTGGTTTGAAAGAAGCCAGCTTGCAAATGCCCAGCCGACCAATGTCAGAGGAATCTCTAGCGATTGGATGACCTTGTAATACTTCCTGGTGCCGCTGCTTACTACGCCGATAAGCGTCTTGAAAACGTATGGAAGGCATTTGGCAACGATTTTCGAAACCCAAAGCGAGCACCAAAACAATTTCAACCTGTGAAGAGACAAGAGCGAAGGTGTCAGAGATCAATATCTTATATTGGCAAACCAAGAACAAATTCACTTACCCAAGCAAACACCCAGCGCATAGGGACGCCATCGAAATTGGAGTTCTGGCTACCGTTGCATATCACTAGCGTATCGCAATGATTAGTCGCGAGCGGGAGGATATAGATCAGGTACCGCGTAACGAAGCTGAAGTTTAAAATGGCTTCGTAAAACTGGCCTACTCTGGTGAGTGCATCCTCTCGCCATCCACACCAGACTCTTGGAACCTTTTGCGAGGTCCCCTTTTAATCGTCTCGTCCACCATTCTTGTTTAAAGCTATCGGTTAATGTGTGTCGGTGCCCTCGCGGTGAAGAGTCGGCCGCATAAGATCGGTGCTATTATTTGAATAATCGCCCTCCTTCGTCCGTGCGTTTCGATGGACGTCAGAGGTATGTCCACCACGTGGTCACCGTTCTGCCCACGGCTCCGTGCCGGCCAAACCGGTATTATTGCTTCCGCCATGATAAGTTTGTGATTTTTCGTTTAAAAAATAGTGATGGCTCCGATGAGCAATAATCGTAGACAAGTAACGACCCGAGATTCCCTTCAATATTTCTCCCCCACCCGTCCAGCTGAGGAGAGTCGAAATAACAGAGATATCCGTTTTATCGTGTAGCTGGACTGGAAATTTGTCCCTCCAACCGAAAAAGAATGAACGTCCGTTTTTTTTCGTTTCCGTGTTGAGATGAAAAAAAGAAACGAAAGACTCTTCCTTTTTGCTTAAGTATCGAAAAAATAATCGTCTCAAGCAAACTCAAAAAATCAAATCAATTGACTTTAGTTTTCGAAATTATTCTTTCCATGCCGGAATGATTGTCATTAAAGATAAAACGAAAAAAAACTAGCTCACTCCCGGTTTAGGGTTTTCTTCGTACTTGAACTAGCAATGTGAGCTGATTTCTTCTGAAGATTCGAAATTGTTGATATGAAGATGGGAACTCAAGGAATGCTATGTTTAAAGTGATATTAGTGCTCCCAAGGAAATGAATGAAGGAGTGTCGTCTCTTGACGATGCTGGAATTTGCAAGGTTTGGATCTTGAGCTGCCAGCAGAACGAGAGAGATAGAGACGCACTTCTTTAGGTATTAATGTCCGCCTGGGGAAACGATGACCTTGGATGAGAAGTCGTGACAGAAAGACCGTAATTAGAGAACGTGCGAATGGAATGTGAGCGAAGAGAAAAAAAAAAAGGAAGAGGAAAGAAAAAAGAAAGGAGGGGGGAAAGCAAAAGAATAAAAAGGAAGGATTTGAGCTGATAAAAAAAAAGTATACAGAATAGAATGAGAGACACAAGGTTCAGAGGGAGAGAATAATTACGACAAGTATTGAGAAAGATACGTTGTTAGTGCCAGTGGTGGTCGTAGTTGTTGAATTGGTGGGATGGAAAAAAAAAAAAAAAAAAAAAGCAATGATGCAAAAGAATTCTGCTCAAAACACTCACAAAATGAATAGCAAATATGCAAAGAAAGAAATAATATACAGTCTACGGTAATACAGACAAGCAATTGGTTGGCCAGCTCCAAGCTACACAGTAAGGGAATAAGGACAGGAATAAAAAGGGGAAAAAAAGAAAGTAAGAGAAAGTGATCTTTACAATTTAAGAATGAATTCAGGGAAGGAGAGAGAGATCGAGAGAGAAAACTTGATAAAGAAGGGAATAGAGCGATAGAAAAGGAATTTGAAATTGGAATGCCGACCAACCGATCAATAACATCAATCTGCATGAACAGATCGAAAAATTTTTTAAAAATTTTGTTTATTTTTTACATCGATTCCGCCGCCAAAAGGGAAGACAGTCTAAGGAACCAAAATGCCTTTTTTCTTTTTTCGTGTTTGGAGGATAGAGACAGAGACCCATCGATGATGTACCCCCCTGTTCTGGTACGGTCCCAATTGGCTGATTCGCTGGTTTTGTATCAAGGAGTATCAATTTGTTGAGTTATAGCCTGAACTGGTACACTCGGGCGGACAATCTCTTACAAAAGAATAATAGGAAAAAAAAAGGGGTGACCCTGTACGTACCCCCAATGCGACGATCACAAGAAAAATTCTTTTCAAAATAGGGAGGACCGAAATTCCAGCAAAAAAGCCTTGGTTCTTGGCTCGCTCCTATCAAAAAATCACTTTTCACTAAAGAAGTATTTTTCCTTTTCGCAAGCTGTTTTCTTTTTGAATTCGTTTTCGTTCTCTCGGACCGAATGATACCATTCATCGGGACAGGAAGGGAGGAAAAGAGGTTCTCCTGTCTCCTTATAAGGTACAGCAGCGCTTATATGGTTGCCAAAACGTCACTAGCAGTTTCGAAGACTGCAAACCCTTTCCGAAAGGTCACGCCCTTCCCGAAGTGTGCGTATACACTGCAGTACCGTTTTAAGAGCTGTAGGGCTCAAAGACCACGACAAAAAATTAACCAAGCTAGAAAGAGGGCAGGCCGCAGGTAGGTGTGGTAGTGAAAAGTGGTGGTGTTTCGTATGCACAACAAATCTCCCGCATCCACTTAACAACCCGATACCAGTTTGATACATCGCCAAACAAATAAAACGTGAGCAAACAGAATCCGGAAGGCCCTGAGAAATATAAAAACGAAGCCCCTCAAACCTAAACGACTGGAACCGCAGGGCTGTCCTTGAAGTACTTTAGCCGAGCCAGCTCCGAAGAAAAGGATCATAAGCCTGGGAAAAAAAAAGTTCCACCGACGACATCTGTGAGGCTTGCTTATTAGTACTTGACGAAGCTGCACATGGCATGTTAGGCGCTCTGAGACCTGTTCTAGTGCCCTAATGGTAGAAGATCAGTCGAACCAAACGCAAGGAGCTCGAACTTTGCACCATTCGCGACAATCTGGTAGAGACCGGTTTCTTTCCCGGCATTCCTGGTTTACGCTCGTCTTTTAAAAAAGCGGGATCCAGGCTATTTTGACCTCTTTTAGCCGGGCATGACCTCCTCGGAGTCTTTCCTATAGAATTGTCTCGGGGGATTTCGTTTGGAAGCTATAAATAAACCCAAGAATAATATATCACGAAGGTCGAATTAGCAACTAATATCCGAATAGTCACGGCACAATACCTCTAAAGATTATTCAGAAATTTTGCGAAAGGCTTTGCTCATAATGATAACAGAGATGAAGGGAGGGGGAAATAAAGCTCAGACCAGAAAATTTTTATCTCACGTCAATTGTCCAAAAAAAAAAAAAAAAAAAAAAAAAAAAAAGGTTCGGGGTTGTGCACCGCGAAGATACTTCTGCTATATTGGACCGATGATGATTATCCCTCGCCAGCTTTCAACGAACCCAGCGCTGTTTTTCCTACTTATTTGAACAGAACGCGATACGGGGTTGAATGGTGCTGGCAAAATCATCCCAGTTGACCCCGGTTCGAGGTTGTTCTTTTTGTCGCAAAAAACGGAGTACAGAGCTGATCATGACGATGTTGCATTTTACGGTGCTTGATTTTTCAATATTAATTTTGTGATATTTCGAAGTAGGCACAAAAAGGGAACGTATTTAAGACATTATACGTACCGATTTCGACACTCGGGCCCATCTGCCTGCCTGCAACAGCGACGGACGCTTTCGACGTAAGTATATTAACTGCATATGCAGGTTAGGCTTTTATCTTCGGAAATGCAGTAGGAAAACAATAATACAAGATAAAGACAAAGGGCTATATTATTATTCTCCATCTGTTATCCTTCCTCATTCAGATACATTCTTTTCACGGCCAACCTGCTATTCTGTCAGTTGTCCTTGAATAAGGGTCTGGACCAGTGGAAGCGAGAATGAGAAAGAGAGAAAGCCATAGTTGAAATATCTCGAATTCACGAACATAGGTATACCCTGCTCATGAAAAAAGGGAGAGAAAGAGCAAATGAAGGAACAAGGTGATAAAAGACACGACAAGAACTAAACGAGCGAAAAAGCCAAAAAGCGAAGAGTTACTTAGAAAAGGGAATTGTGAATTGAATACATTGGACGATTCAGAATCGAGTCGTATTGCGGGTCAAACGAAGGGTCCGATAAGAGGGATAACGTTGTAAATATGTACTGTACCTCGATAAGCGTCCGTTTTAATAAGTATATAAGTGAATTTGATTCAAATGATGTTGAGCATTTGGAACGGTCTTTGAATTGCGACGGACTTCGCCCCCAGTGAGAACCTTCGGGTTGCAGTGAAACGCTTTCAACCCCCACATAGACCGTTGCTGAGGGGAGTTGAGAAAGAAGATGGTGTTTGAAGAAGAAGAGAGGGAAGGAATGAAGAAGAAGTAGAAGGATTCGATGGATGATTCGATTGATTCTTTCGTGTGTTTTGTTTTGAAGTTTTGTCACGATGTCCTTTTTTTTTTCCAATATTATCGTGCGTGGTTTCTCGTGCTTTAATTTCGTCTAACACAAGCAGTCGAGGACGACACCTCTATCATTACAATTATCAGAACTGAAATAATTGAGACACGATAAACGTATAGCATGTAACAAATACTACACGAATACTACCTACTTTTTGATTTACGTGAAATACAAATAAGGTTACGCACTCTCACGCCATTTGTAGGTTATCCAATTCGCAGTCCTAAAACCAGTATCTTGAGAATTTCCAGCTAAGATTTCTTGGTGGGTGGACTATGGTCAATTCTTTAATATTGAACTTTCGTATTTCAACATTTACTTCTGTTTACTACGGATACGTGTGAATATGTCTCGCCGAATAAGCAACATGATAAATCTATTAGAACAGAAGTATTATCGTTCCCGTGATCTCCAAGGGTCAAAGTAACGTTAATAGAGAGGCAGAGGGAGATCGAGATTGTATGCAGGGTAATATCAAAGGTGGCGATGCTGTAACAGCTATACTACTATTTCAGCGTTGTCCTTATCAGTACATAAACGAGACCCAAGAGGACTGCCAACTCCGTCTAGTAATATAGTCTAGACTTCCTTCTTCGGAGATGTCTTTGCATGATACCTTATATATACTTATTTATAGCTATACCCCAGATAACTTTTGAATTTTGATCTTTTGTAAAATCAAGGATTTTTGTTATCTTTTTCGATGTTCCTTAAATTTCTCTATCCACTTGGAGAATTCATCCGTCTGCGCCCCACTCGTGCCATTTTGCAAGCATCAGCCAGTTCCAGAGCTGTCCCCAGCATCTTGTTCTGCGCTGTGACCTGTGTTAAATAAAATATGAGCATAATGCTTTAGGGGCGGGGAATAAAAAAAGATATTCCCTCTTTTCGGCAAAGATCGTACGGTAAAGATCGTACGGTAAAGATCGTACGGTATAGGTTCAAAACAAGAGACTTTGGGGGGGGGGATTCTTACCGCTTCATCAGTGTCGCCTTCGTAGAACGCAGCCGCAGTATCGTCAGCCGCAGACACGATAGCTTTAGCCATGTGACCTATCCTATCCAAGCGCTCCACATCGACGTCCAGCTCCGCCTGCGGCGACTCTGCAGCGGAGGGGAGCATCCCAGCCTCGTCACCGAGGCTTCAGCGCCGTTTCAGAATCGCAGTGTACAGTATAGACACCAGCTGTATCCTCTTCAGCGCCGGCGTAGCGATGACTTTCGTCGCAGCGGACGGGGTGCTTTATCCGAGTTCCAGAACGCGGCATCGTCGTCTTCGTCTTCTTCGTCTCCATCTACGTCAGCTTCGTGGCCAGCCACCTGTTCGTCGATGCCGGAATCTTCATCTTCGGCCCTCTCGAGCCATTCCCGGAACTCGTCGACGGCGTCCTTAAGTAAATCGTGGTGCGCGTTTACTTTTTCAGCAATTAGCCGACCAAACGCAACGTAGCAATACGCGCGAGACGGTCCGAAGCTTCCATATCATCCGATCGCAGCGAGACGGTCCGGTTGTTGGCTGTTCTTCTTACCGCTATCTCCGTGCTCGATCCAGAAGCTACCAACTCGAACCCGTTAAGTATCGAAGAAACCGACTGCTGAATGCCGTCGTGGACTGCGGCGCCGTACTTGACGCCGTAGCGATCTGGAAGACGGAGACAGGGCGGTACTATATCTATCGATATATCTTGCAGCACTTGCGCTGCTGCTCTGGGAGCTTCCAGCGGCGTTTGGTGATGAGCCCTAGTTTGTGCTGTGCGCGCTTGTAAGGGCTGCCACGGATGCGAGGAGAGGGTATAGATTTGCTTCCGCGGGGGCTTCATCTGGCGGAGGCCCATTGACGGTGAGCTTCGCATGGGTAAGAAGAGCTAGGAGGGTCGCCCTTGATTGCCTAGATCAATTGGAGCTTTAGTGGCCATTGTTATATAGATATATGGTAACTGTATTAGTTTCTGTCTGATCTGATCTGAAACAAATATATATTAGATTTTCTGATATGTAAAATGTTTCACAGCCGGAGCTTGACGTTGAACTGTGAGTCTACCACTAAGTATTGAAGAGAATTTTTCAATTGACTTGCGCCTCACTTTTCTAGCTCGCTTTGAACAAACACTATAATGGATATATAATAAATCACACGACCTAATACGTGTCATTTTTTTGAGCTACTCACATGTTAAAGGCTTAAAATCGCAGTGTTCAGTCAAACATTCCAATTACGTATCAGCCACAGCTCGACTACTATTTCGTCAAAGAAAAGTATTGGCCCTCATTTTGTTATCCCCCCTGCGTCATTATTAGCAAGTTATTAGATATACTTACCGTACTGCAGTATTGTTGGATGGTGTGCTGCAGGCAGTAGTACTTAGGTAGTCCCTTGCTATCGTCTAGCCGAAGCTAGCTATTAATTGCGAAAGAAACATATATCACCACCCCTCCCTTTCTATAGATAAAAGGTTGTTTCCTGTCCTTGATGGGAAGGAGTCTACTAAAATTCACAGAAAGACCCTCATTGAGGTACTACTTAGCTTTTAAGAATAAAAAAAAGATAAAAGGAAGTAAACCGCCGCACGCGAGCTGCCTAGCTTTTTTTTTTTTTTTTTTTGGCGAAGATGTCTCAAGTGCCCCTCATAAAGCAGCAGCAGCGGGAGCCCACGATGGGCATAAACCGCTCAACCACGACGTCATTCTTCGCTTCGAACATGGACGTCGAGTACGTGATATCTTTCCGCTACGACAAGAGCTCCGGCGACGGCACAGATCCGCCGGAGAAACAGCTCGAGAAGCTTATCAGGGCTTTAGATAACGTGGGGCTTCGCGTGGAGGTACGCGACGGCGGGAACGGGAACTGCTCGTTTTCGTTAGGGTTCGGAGCGAGCAAAGGTTCTTGGGGAGATTTACAGGTCGAGGTAAAGATCACCAAACGGGTAGAAAAAAGGGAAAGCTATTCTGACGTTGCCTTCGTGGCGTTCTTGAACAGAGTTCGGATTGGTTACACGGCATCCGACCAGCAGCTCCAGAAAAGGAAACCCAACGTTCCCTCGAGCAGGAGCCCCTAACCGCATCGGAGCGGCTCCGCCTCGTACACCAGCTCATCACGTTTCCGGAAAACGAAGGCGGTGCGGATCACGCCCAAGCAAGGGACTGGGAATTCGTCGAGGGCGTGTTCCCGCTGCACGACCACGAGTTCAACAAGCAATGGCTGAAGGATTGGTCGACAAAGTGGATCATCGGACCAGACGATATCACGATGATCAAGGAGCAATTCGGCGAGAGGATCGCGTTTTTACTTCGCGTTCCTGCAGACTTACTTCATTTTCCTTGGATTTCCCGCAATTGTCGGTCTTTTCAGCCATTTGTTCTTACCGGCATACTCGTCGTTCTTCGCTACGATGAACTGCCTGTGGTCCGTTATTTTCGTTGAGTGGTGGAAGCGCCAGGAGGTGGACCTTGCAGTCCGCTGGGTGTCGCGGATGCTCGACGATACAGCGAAGAGAGCAGAGTTCGTGCCGGAAGCTGAAGTCGAGGATCTGTTACAGGGGAGCTCGTGCAGACTTTCCCGGTCTGGAAGAGACTCCTCCGCCAGAGCGTTCAGATCCCGTTTGCACTACTAGCCGGCGCATGTCTCACTGCGATTATCGGCGGCGTGTTCAGCATTGAAATCTTCATCACGGAGGTTTATGACGGCCCGCTGAAGAATATACTGGTATGTTTACTGCTTAAACGACATAGAATTTACAGACATTCGTTTTACTAATACTGAACTGAATACAATCTAGAAATTCTTGCCAACGGCGCTCCTCAGCATCTGCGTCCCTACCGTGAGCCCTTACTCACGCAAGTCGCAACGTGGTCTCACAAACTTTGAAAACTACGAGAACGAAGATCCTTCGAAGCCGCCATGACCCAAGATCTTTGTCCTCAACTTCATCACGGGTTACATCCACTATTCCTAACCGCATTCGTCTACGTACCCTTCGGCGAGGCTATAGTCCCGTACTCGACGTCCTCAACGTCACCGTCGAAAAGTTCGGGCACGACGAGAAGTACACTACCTCTGACACGGGCTTCACCATTAACCCGGACCGCCTCAAGTCGCAGATGATCTACTTCGTCGTGACGGCGCAGGTGGTGAATTTCGCGCTCGAGATTATCGTGCCGTACGTCAAGCGCGTCGCGTTCAGGAAGGCGAAGGAGATCAATAGCACTCGCAGGGTATTGCGATCCGTTCTGTAGACGACACGCCGGAGGAGAAGAAGTTTATGGCGAGGGTTAGGTCGAAGCGGAGCTCGATATCTACGACGTCACCGTGGACTCAGGGAGTGTGCATGCAGGTATAGAATTCCTCTAAATATTGCGGAGAAAGGTTAAAGAAGCAGACCCTCTTCTCGCTTTTGCTTTTTGCTTTTAGTCGGCTACTTGACCCTCTTCTCGCCGATTTGGCCCGTTCATCATAAACAACCTCGTAGAGCTCCGCAGCGACGCGCGAAGATCTGCCTCGAGATGCAACGACCCATCCCAACGCGCGGTGACTCCATCGGTCCATGGCTCGAGTAAGCCCCCCCCCCGAGAAAACCTCTTCCCCTCTACAAACCTAAAAACTACACTCACTAACGCAAACACCACAGCAACCTCGGCTTCCTAACCTGGCTCGGTTCCCTCTCCTCCGCCGCCCTATATACATGTTCACAAAGAAGGCGAGAAGCACGACATAACGATGGACGGCCTCCTCGGCGCCGTCCTATTCTCCGAGCACATCTACTTCGGCGCGCGCATGCTCGTCAAGGTGTCCTCTCCAAGATTCCTTCCCGGGTAAAGAGCAAGAGCGCCGCGAACGGTTCCTCGTGCGTAAGCGCTACTGGAGGAATCGTTGGACAGGAGAACGAGATGGTACGCCGGAGGAGGAAGCTACTGGTGGGGAGTACAGTAAAGTAGGCGTTACACCCAGTGGAGAGAAGGAGTTGCGCTTAATGAAGGGTGGCGTCGGAGAAGTTTTGGAATAAGCAGAGGGGGTGGGAGCAGGCTTATCAGGCGGGTATCGTTATTATTGCGTACTGCAAGGGCGAGGAGAAGAAGACGCAGTAAAGTTGGATGGAGGAAGGAAAGGGTAATTGCACAGTTGCAATGATTGAAAAAATATGGAAAATAGCACGATTATGCAATGATAGAACGAGGATGAAGACACGATATACATGCAGCGAGAGAAAGTGAACTTAAAAAAATAAAAAAAAAAAACGCATTCTTTCAATGACTACACACATGTACAAGACAGAAAACATGTCGATAACATGGCAATTAGCCTGTCATTGCAGTTTGCAAACAAGCAAAGGCGTCGTCTCTACGTATACAAGCGTTCAAATATAAGTCGCTGTAAATGATCTATGGCAGCTAATCCAACACAATCTTTCTCACAGTCTCATAATACACTGACATATATATATATATATCAACTTCGAATGTAAGACCAAGCTTAGTCAAACCATATCCACAGAAGAAGCATCTGAACTGATTCGGCTTAATTGTGATCTTTTATAATTCTTTCTCAACCCAAACAAAGAAATCACAACCGAAGTCGCCATTTCCTTTAACATCAGCACTACCAAAAACCTACTCAAGGCGAACCGAAAAAAGGTCCTAGTTACAGCGCTCGCGTGCTTTTCCTGGAAGAGAAAACTCGTCGCTATGGATGGGGATGTTTGTTGACAAAAGAGAAAAGAGGAAGAGAAGGGACGTGAGAAAAATTTAGGTTGAAAAATTTAGTGTGCTGACTAAAAAATTTAATATCTTGGCGTAGACTCTTTCCTTTAAAGCGCACAAAATTTTCCGCTATAAAATTTCTTCGACCTTTTCAATCCTACAACTAACTCTCCCTTCTTCCTTCACTATTTACATCACCACCTCTCAGTGCCGAAGTTCCACTTCTTCGAGGTAAGAAATCCAAACCATCTATTATCTTTCTTCTTCCAATTATTTGCTATTATTGATGAACCTACGTGTCGCCCCTATCAGACCAAACTTGTTGGTGACTTACACCGTCCACAGCAAACGGACAAAATCTGAATACCTTCTCTTTTACAAGATATCAATACTCGCCAGTTTCGTATCACGAACATGACTTGAAGGCTTCTTGCTAACATATAAGTCCTCCTTCAATCGCGTCACAGCGACTCAGGTACTGCGCATAAATCCATAGCGTCACGTAACAAGGCACATTCTTGTGATCAGCGGTGTCTGCCTTGAAAAGGTACATACATACATTACAAAAAAAAAAAAAAAAAAAAAAAAAACTTTCCGGTTACGCGGTAACCGTTTCATATTATACGTCATACATTTTCCCTTCAAATGATGAGCATTTTACCATGCTAATACAGAATGGAGTACTTCAAAAGTCTCTGTCAAGATCGAATAAAAATAATCTTAACTTTCATCTTTCGACTGATATACACAATAGTTTAATTTTTTTCTACTTTATGCCGCTTGATGCATTTTTTTAATCTATTGATTGACATAATAGCTAACGTATATATACTCTATCGATTTGAAAAAGCTTAATTTAGGTGATCGATGTTCAATTTTAGGCATTCCGATAAGGATTGAGGGCTTTCCTCCGATATACTAAACAGATTGTAATCATAAAAGTTAGTAAAAAATAATAAATAAATAAATGACGAAATGGAGAATTGCGATTAAAGAGTTTTACCTTATGAATTTCCCGGAAAGGTCTTTGGAGGCATTCACGGCAAGGTTACCGAGAACGACGGCAACGTCCTCTAGATGGAACCGTCAGTGCAGCTGAATCGGACTTTTGAGAGGAAAAGAAGATTTTGGGAGGATCTTACGGGCTTCTGAAGCTTCCCAGACTCCTTCAGCTTGATGAATTAGCGTGCTCGTCCCCTTCATCCCCGCCGCGTGCTGCTCCCGTATGGCGGTCTGCATCGCCGTATCTACAACCTATACTCCATCGCATACCCTGTGAGCTCAATGTACACTTACGTGAAGAAAAAGGATGATGAGTGAACTTACACCGGTCTAAAAAAGCCACCGTCGTTATATCCACTTCCTCCGCCGCGAGGGTCATGTTTAAGTGGTTCATCGCAGCCTTCGAAGCTCCGTACGCTCCCCAACCAGTCTTAAAAAACACGAAAACACACCAACATCAGCATCCCTTCCCATAAAAAAAAGCATTCCAATGAAAACCCATATTTGTCGTAATATACTACATAACCATTCGTCGCAGCCCCCGAACTAACCATAACAACCCTCCCCCCACTCTTCCTAAGTCCGGCAGCGCAACCTTCACAAACTCCACGCACGAGAAAAAATTCGTCTTGAAGCTTTCCTCCAACTACTCGTCACCGCATCGGATACTTAGCCACGGGGTCAAGCGTGCCGTGGTTCAGCACTAGGCTGTCGAGACGTCCCCATCTTTCAACGCACAGTTTTACAGCTTTTTCTGTGACGGAGGCATAGTCGTTACATAAATCGCCGGTGAGCGTTTCTATACGGAGGAATCAGGGGATGATGAGGAGAGTGATTGCAGGGCGGCGGAGGAGCGGGCGATTGCTAGGATGCGGATTGGGTGCTGTTTTGTGAAAGGAGGTATTTGACGGTTTCGAGGCCGATTCCTGATGAGGAGGGTTTTAGTTTAGCTTTAGATTCGTAGCTGGAGGAGTTGAATTTGTGGATGCTAGGGAATTTGAATAATATATGCAATTGAGTATAGATGTACCTCGTGAAGCTCCTGTGACGATAATTACTGGACTGGACATGATCAATCGATTTTCAATTGTAGCTTGAAGCTCTAAGATAGTGGGGTATAAATTAAAAGCGTTGGTTATTGACGTAGTGGGGTGTTTCGTCTAGCTAAAACCTCCAAAATCAACCACTCTTCCCAAAACAGCCTCGGAGAAAATCTTCAACCTCCACTCTCCCACCACACCAAAATGCGCCCCTCCCCCCGCCTCCTGTCCGTCTTCCCGCGCAAGACGTTCCGGGGCTCACACTACGAATCCACGTCGCCGCAAAATACCGGCGCTCCTCGATAAACATCCTCCTGCTCTTCGGGTTACCGTTCATCCAACCATGCTCGCTGGTTCGTTCTTTTGACGCCCGCGCAAGCGATACGGTACGAGACGTACGACAGGAAAGTGCAACGGGTATCGCAGGACGAGGTATTGGCGGCGGGGAGTAAGAAGAGGAGGGTTGTTGATATGAATGAGGAGTATTACGTGCGTCTCTGTCCTCTATTCTCAATTGTTTAGTAGGATTTCGTGGGGTTGATGAGGGAAAGGTATTTTTTAACATTGAGTAAACCCTGTTTTTTTTTTTAGAAAACTGGCGGCGAAGGACCTGGACGACTGGGAGCAGAAGCGCGCGAGCGGTTACCGGGCGAGCCGGAGAACTTGTGGGAGAAGCCCAAATAAACGAAACCTCGAAAATAACGACATTCTATCTACAAATATAAAACATCTTTCACATTAGTTATTTTATGAATTACTCGTTTCCTGGGAGTCAAACCGGAAGACGACGACTTTCCAGAGACATTGGCAACCTTTCTCTGATTATCAACCAAGTAAAGGCAGGCAGTGCTCGTTCAGCAGCATCATAGCAGTCTTAGATTACGGACTAGCTTCTATTACATACGGACCTTCTAGTCATCTCTGCATGGTGCTTTACTTTACTTTTACGGCCGGAATGACGGTGTCGGCCTGCTAAAGATCTTGTACATAAGAGAATTTTAAATACTGTATATATATACCAGCGTCATTCAATCGTCGATTTGAGATGTTTTACAAAAATGTACGAAAAAGCTTTGACAATGAGCAGCGTGGTTTGCTTCGTATAATATTTGAAGTGCAGCTCGATAGTGAACAGCTAAGGATGCCATCACTCGACCTACCAAAAGAAAGAAGCACAGATACTTGAGGTTATAGTAGATTCCATTTTAGTAACTAATAGCTAGTCTAAAACCCTCATAGTAAATCCATGTTGAGAAAGGTCAAACATAATGCACCTCTCTTTTTTAAATTTTGTTAAACTTGTCATACATCTTTTTTAATAAAAGGTATCCAAGCGCATGATAAAGAGGAAGAAAAACCAATGAAGAAAAAACGCCGCTAGAAAGTCATGAAGAGGTCAGTGGATATGATGGAAATAGAAAACCCTATGAAACCGACCGTTGATAACCAAGCGAACGAAAAAGTAAGTTTTCATATGTAAAGAAAAAGACCCTATGATATGAAAATTCCGTTTAAGAGCCTGAAGAGGAATGCTCTAAAACATATCAAACCCTCGACGAATTTTGAGAGAAAACAGTAATAGGAAAGTGGGGGAAAGGCCAATTTGCCAGTAATGCCGAAAAATGCCAGTTAAGGATAGAATGCAGAATAGTAATCTAGTAAACAAAGATATGCGTAAAATGAGAGCGAAAAAAGGAGTGAATGTTATATAATGTACAAGGAGTGAAAAGATGGCGTGGTGCTGATTGTCACATCATGCCTATCGTTATCGTGATGGTTTGGAGCAATATTGTAACCTAGTCCA
The DNA here is from genome assembly GCA_002224055.1 of Pezizomycotina sp. ARF18. Classification (NCBI taxonomy): domain Eukaryota; kingdom Fungi; phylum Ascomycota; species Pezizomycotina sp. ARF18. The sequence continues at coordinate 54,856 of AZLU01000191.1, forward strand.
TATAAAACTTTCTTAGGCGCTATTACTTGAATTAGCTCGAATTACCGGCGGTCGTTCTGGAGCAGGATGTTGTACAAGCCACGACGTGCGACGCCTGCTAAAGAAACTTAGGCGATTTGTCGGATAGGGACGGTTCAGGTTCGGCTTGAGCGCTATGACTCGTCTCAGCAGATTCTGATGTGGTGGGTGGTTGCTCGCTACCGCTGTGACTACGTCTCCGTTGCTCCCGTTCAGCGTTATTGGCCTGTAACTGCCTCAACGCAGATTCCCTCTCGGCTGCACTCGACGTCGGATGTCGTAGGATCTCCCTGTAGCGGCGAAGCGAGAATTTTTTAAGAGCGGGGGCGTTTCTGTCGACAACAGCGGTTCTGGAGTAAGTCCTGGGCTTTCGAGGAGGCCCTGAGCCTTCCTGTCCAGCGGATAGCGAAGGATGGAGGTCGACACGGATCTCAAATGTTAGTAACTACAAAATAAGCTGTTGCAGAAGAGAAACAAGTGGTAGATTTTCTGGGTGACAGATACATACGACTGGACAAGACCCAGCCACATTCAAGAGCCAAGGATCCACACAAGCCGGGTGGAACGGATGTCGGCAAGGAAGCACACGCAATTGCTCTCCTTCCACAAAATTTTCCATACAAATCGGACATATCAGATGCGAAGGATTCATAATCGGAACCTCTTCAGTTTTCTTCTCCGGCTTCGCCGGCTGATAGCGTCAGCAGATCCCGTAGTCCTTCATCTTCCTCTGGCTCGATAACATTTGTCGAAGAATCCCCTGCTGTTGTTTTTTTCGTAAGCAGGAGCTGTCGAACTGCTTCGGCTTCTGTCGATCCCTCGGATTTACTTGTGCGTCTTTGTGATCCTGTTGTTGTTCCTTCGTCTTATCTCCTGCAACTGCAGGCGCAGCGGTTGTATTATGATTTTCCGTCCCCGAAGTGCCGGTGGGTGCATCTTGTAACTCCGTTGCATCCTCAGCCTTAACTGGATTCTCAGATCACCTTCCTTTGAACCTCCTCCAAATCTTACTAACGGTATCGTGTCTAGAACCGCCCTTGCAATGCCCTGTGCACGTGTTGCCGGCCTCTGCCGAAATCTCCAGGCCGAGGTCCGTATCTCTCCGATGCCGGTGGCCCGCAAAGCACCTATTTTGCGTTTCAAATTAATTGACTATAACAAATAGTATGAAAGAGAAAAAACTCAACTAGAATAGAAGGAAGAAAATAAAAATTTACCTATCGTAATGACGGTCAAGAATAGGAACGTGACAACACCCGTAATGCTGTACAATATAATCATCGCCACGGCTGTAGTAGGTGCGGGGCCATATATCCTGCCCTGCTGTTGTTTCCGGAGGTATTGTTTTGATCGTTTGTTCTCGCTCAGCAGTGAAGTTATACGCTATTTGGGCTTTCATAAACTTGTTTTCGGTTGTTGAGGCGTCCACGAAATTCTGCGAAACGTCTTTCCAAGTCATCGAATAAATTGATACCACCCGTCGTTGTCTCTCCGTAAATATGCACTCGTCCTCTTCCAGAGAGTATAATACTACTGCTAGCGCTTGTCGTGAGTTGCGTTCAGAAAATACTCGGTCGCGTTGGTAAATTCTTTAGTGTCGCAGCTTAGGAGTCGTATCTCGAACTTGTATCGTTTGATGGCGACGATTCCCCCACAATGTGAGCCAGCCCGATATATTGACAACCTGGAGGAGAGTAAGTTGAATTGTTAGTTGTCATTTTTAAGTCTTCTATTGTATTTTTAATGATGTTGAAAATTTCCATTAACCCATTAAATTTTAACCACAAAAAAAAAAAAAAAAAAAAAAAAAAAAATTTCCTCCGGGGAAAAGAAAGAACTAACATGAAGATCGTTCCAATTATCACCAATGCCAGTTTCGAAAGTCCTCGGTTCTATCCTGCTCACGTACACTTCGTTCGAGACCATACTACGGCTGTCAAACCAAGTTGCTTGTGCGGGATCTTGCGGATGGCAAACGGCTTGAGCAGGGTTGAGTATGCTGCTGATGGTCTGTGCAACCGCAGGCAAAAGTAGGTGATGAATGACGATATAATACATAATGTCGTACGTTTTGTTGTTGTTGGAGGAGACCGGAAGGTATGTGCTAGCCATGGCTATGGTGAAGTATCATCTGTTTTTCCCCTTCGACTGTGAAGAGGGAAAAACGAGAGGAATAAAGCTGAGAAAGTCGGGTAGGTTTAATACAAATGACGTGATATGGTGACGAAGAAGAGATTAACATCTGAAAGCCGACGAATTTAATAGCTTAATGTCGGAGACGGAAAATCTTCAAATAAAGAGTTGAAACCGGATGAAAATAACAGGAATTGGCTGTGGAATGTCCGCGAAATATCGTGTAGATTTTTTCGTTATCGGTCGCGGATCGTCCGAGGGGTTTTGAAAGGGATGTGCGAGGGGGTAGTGATAACTAGGAATGTATATATATACTTAGTATAAGTATATCCTCTGAATGATATATAAATAAATAAATAAATAAATAAATAAATAAATAAAAGATAAAAAGGAAGAAGGAAGGAAGCGGGTCAAGGACTTTTAAGATAACAAGAACAATAATAATAAATGCCTGCAATAAATAATAATAATAATAAAATCGTAAGACTTGGAGTTAGAACTTGCTTCGAACTCTGATTTACGGAATCGTACCGAACGGAAGCAGCAGGCCAAGGATCTTCTGCTCAAACTACCTGAACTTGCAGTAGCAGATACCAAGCACACTCTTATTCCAAATTAAAAACACACATGAAAACAATAAATAGAATTAATTAATATATTAAAATGGCTGTCTGCAAGGGAAAACGAGGCGTAAATAAGCCAAGTCTAGGGGGCTGGATAGGATATGCAAAGGGAAGTAAGAAATGAGAAACCCTATCTCACGATGTCGTCGAAGAAAGGGTTGATGGCTTTTTTTTTTTTTTTTTAAAAAAAAATAATATATTCCTTTATTTCTCAACCTCGTGAGAGAGAGAATAAATTGAAAACAGCAAAAATAATCTATTTCTCCCTTCCCTTGTTTACCTTATATCCGAATACTCACTTCATCCACCTTTCTCCCCTTTCTTCACCTGATCTCCCGATCTCTAAAGAGATACTTAACTATAGGCATATTCTTCAGCAAGGAAAAGTACTTCCGACCCTTAGGCCTTAGTTCATGACTGCCAATGCTTACTCCTTGACATTGGCAAGTTGGGGGGCCAAGTTAACCCCCCCATCTCAAAAGAAAATATTTGTTTTGTTTTATAGGCGGGGTGCCGGGTCGGCGACGGGTATTCTCTTTTTTTCCCTTCAAAACGATCAACTTGCCTCTCCCCCTTCCTTCTGATGGACTTTTCAATCAACAAATCATAGCTTGGTATTAAGCAACAAGGGCCGACCACCACAAAATAGAGAGCAACACGAGTAGAAAAATCACCTATGATTGATTTTGCCTGATTTTTTTTTTTTCCTACCCCACTCTTTCAACGGACACCCACGCTAATTATAAAACCCCTATCTTTTATCGCAATGATTTTGACTTTTCACGATAAGGAAAAAACCCGAGAAAGCCGAGACGGAGAACGAAACGATGGCGACAGACAAAAGCCAGAACAGCACAGCCCACCACCAAGACGAGGTGAAGAGAAAAAGTAAAAGAAAAATGGAAAATAAACGGAACAGACTTCAAGAGAGAGCAAAAACGGTTGGCGCCAATGAGCAGCCCTCCCCCCAAGTTCTTGATGTATTCTCGGCGCTTGGGCCTGCAGAGGGATGGGGAACCGACCATACATAGCCAAGCTTGGAAGCTCTCTCAGATTCTTCTACGGTATATGTCTTTTGTGGAAAAATAACATATTGATCTGCAGGCAAAATATAAAAAAATAACATTCGATGCACGAGGGAGCTGGGAGATAATGTTAGGTTTTCAACGATGATGTTAGTTATAAGTGTTTGACAGAAGAAGAAGATGTCATTATTTTTGGCCCTAAGGTGCACGTACGCAGCTGAAGGATTTATGAAAAAAAAAAAAAATAAATAAATAAAAAATCCTGCTAGACGACGGACATTTGTTTTATAGTTGACCATTAGTTATTAGACTGACTCGAGAAATTATTAATCGATTGCATCCTTATATCTGCGCAACTTAAAGATACTCTGTTGCAAGAGCATGCCAGTAGCGGTATTTGACGAAGATACGATGATCATGTTTGAATGAATAAATTAAGATAAAATACACCCGCTCCTATGGGTGTGACTCTCCCCTGGCTACCAGCCCCTGCCAGCTATAAATAAAAGTGGACAGTAGATCAGTAGATACCGCTACCATTAGAAAAAAAAGAAAAAAAGCAAAAGCTTGTGCTACGAACCCCGGTAGTTTTAATTTTTTTTCTTTCTGTCTTGGCATCTGCTACCTCGTCTCTATATAAAAGAAGAGCTATAATGAAAACCACTTAACTTCGTATAGAAAAACTCAATCAATCACTCCCCATTGCCTTCAGGCTAACAACCCACCCCCCCAAACAGATGTAATGCTAAATTTGAATTTGAAGTGGAATGAATCAATATCATGATATAGTATAAAGATAGATGCGTATCCAATAAATGAACACAAGAGAACAAGAAAACAAAAAAACACCGAATAATCGCCATCCTGTGTTTAAGAGAGACGTATATGCTAAAAAAATTTTGACAACATATTCGTACACCGACCGAAGAGCTCTATGAATTCGGCGAGGGTCCAGCAACCGCACCCAGCTCCGTATAATCACCGATCTTAATATTAAAAAAACTGATTATTGTTTTTGTTTTATAGACGGTGCGTCGGTGACGGCATTCTCCTTCTCCCCTCGAATCGATCTACGGTATTAAAACACCTTGACCGCCAGGGGGAGAAAAAAGGGTTTCGAGTAGAAAAATCGATCACGGATGATTGATTGATTTGCTTGGATATCTTTCTCTCCTTTCCTTTTTTTTTTTTTTTTTTTTTTTTGTTTTCTTTTTTTGGCGCTTTTCTCCCCACCACAAGCCCGCCTTAGTCCAATTTGAAAAAAAAAAAAAAAAAAAATTTTTTTCAAGCATTTCGTATCCCAAATCTTTCCGTGGGAGGTTTAGAAGAGCAATCTCTCGCCCGTCGTGAATGTTCAGTACCTGACTGAAAACCTGCCAGCCCGTTCGATATTGTCAGGAAGTGAAAGCTTAGAGTGATGATTTCTATATAAAAGTAAGTAAATCTTAGTCTTAGTTATTATTACTACTGTTGTAGCCATTTCCCTTAGCATCTGCTCCTTAGCGATAACTATAAATGGTGTTTTCACTATCTACCTAACCTTTCAGCTAGCCAGTACTTCTTTCACTTAGCTCAATCAACCAAGAGTCTCCTCACATGGTCTCTTTTTCTCTCTCTCATTGAGTATTTCCCACTTAATGACAGCAACTACATCCCTTCCCCGACTTAAAGTACTTACTATGTTAAAAAATAGGAAGTTTATGAAACGGTGTTGAGCGGCCTCAAGGCTACCGTTGACCATCTTGATATTGTTTACTACCAGGAAACGTCTTCGGCTTTTTCGGATTCACTGCTGCCTCGCAAAGGATCGACCGCCCCGACCAACAAACCGCACCCACTCTGCAGGCAGGACTGCAATCTAGTATCGAGGTGCGTTTCACTCTCCGTACCGCACCCGCCGTACTTCCCAAGTGGGGCAACTTGGACGTCATGATGACCTTGGAACCCTGGGGCACTGATACCTACCGCAAAATGGAGGTTTCCCGAACCACTTCCTATTCACTCGCGCCGGCGGAGGCGGCGGTGGTACGCAAAGAGGCACTTTCTGAGGGATACTCACAAAGACGACGAGTACAAGTATCGCGACAAATTGTACCACTGCCGCCCATATTAGTCGTTTATTGAGGCGTCGTTGTTCTTGGAGCTTGCACCAACGGTGCCTAAGTATTGCGGCGGTCGTTGTAACAGCGATTCTGTTTCCTGCGGCCGGTATCGGGGTTCCTGGTGTTCGCGACGGCAGTAGCGTACGCGCTCCTCTTGATCACTGTAGTATCGGTAATTTGGAGGATAGGTGTCGCTCTCGTAAGAGCGATAGCTTGGAGGCCGAGAATCGCGGTGGTGGTGTGGTAACTCGGGGAGCGCCACTGTAATCGCCACGGCTGGTGCGGAAGTCAGTGTGAATAGGCATCGAACAACCGGGGTATTGGGTACGTATTAAATACCTGCTGCTATCCATCGTCCCGTATCCGTGCATCGTGAAAACTAAATGCAAGTACCCTAGACCCACAGTGATCTTGGAGGAAAAGAATTGTGGAAGCGACGACAATGTCAAAAGACGATGGTTGACCGTTGGGAGAATCACGAGGTCTTTGTGACCCACTCTTCATGCAAGCAAAAGCAGGGCTACACAAGGCTTTTCGTTCTCAAAAACATTACATCGGGATTATCGGTAACCCAGCTGGGGCGGTGGGCGAACAAAAACGCCCAGAGGGAAGTAGTGAGTCCACAAAATGGTGCGATGAGAGTCGAGTAGCGGATGTGTGTATTTTAGATTATAACACAAAACAATGGCTATTTTTCATTAATTCCAAGGGCCAATTAGAATTGCCCATGAAGCATAAGTAACTAGCTAATGTTATTTTCAACGGTATACATGGCCGGCGAACTCTCCCGTCATCTTTGAAGCGTATTGCAGTTGCCTTAGTATTTGCAAAAATAATAAGAATAAGAATAAGAATAATATAAGGCGCCACCGCCGGATGGATCTTGCCAGTTCAGAGCCTACTTTCTCCCCCACAACTCGATCTCTTCCGTAGAAATCTTTAAAGTCTCAGGAATCATCCTTTCTGGATTACTCTGGAACAGCGTACGGATTCTGAGATTGACTGGAGCTTCGCAAAGAACCGACCGTGCCGTTCAACAAACCGCCTTCCAGCTATCCAAGCAATAATGAAGTCTGGCATTGGGTTCTGTTCGCTCTCGGTGCCCCCATCCATCATACTTCGATGATAGGTAAGGGAATTTGGAGCTCATGATCAATCTGGAACCCTTTGGGCAATGGAAATCGGCGCAAAGCGGAGGCATCCCGAACCATTTCCGATTCACTTGAAGGGCGGTGAGTGCGAAGGCTCGGGAGAGGGCGGCCGTGCGACTTCGGTAGGATTTCGCAGCCTGACTCGCGTAGTGATCAGGAGACCGACGATGATGGCGAAGAACAGTACTATGGTAGTGGGACGAGCAGCTTCACGAGGAAGGTCAGACTGCTGATCATTTGTCGCAGCTCTCTGATTCTTCTTGCGTTGATATTTCAGTGTTTTCGCGCCGGGATTTCGCCGGGGTTGCTCCTGCCGCAGCAGATCCGCTCCTCATACTGCTCCGGCCGCCATTCTTGCACTCGATCATGCTGGCCATTAGAGTGATAACTAGGTGGGCTCTCACTCATCCTGGTTCCTACGTTAATGTTTCAATAAGTCAAAATTATATCTTGACGATGTGGTTTGCCAGCCTCAGCGCAAGCACGATACATCGGTACTGCAGTATGGGTTGGGTGTTAATTCGGAATACCTACCTACTACTATTACGCTTTCTCGGTCCTTCGTTCGCGTCCGTGTAAGAAGAGATCGGCCAGTATATCTCTTTTTATTTTTTTTCTTTTTTTATTTTTTTTTTTTATTTATTCCCTTGTCCAGCAGTGTCTAGAGCATGTAACCCTTTCCCGTCAGTAGAAACCTATTTTTCAATATACAAGAGGGTCAGGCAATTCAATTTGACGGTTCTATAGTGCCGTTCCCCTTTTGAAAACCCGAGCTGACAAATGAAGTATAATAATTTAGTGTACATGTTGGGGATTTAATTGGTTGGTGAGCCATCAGCGATATAAGCGGATGAATATTTATACACTATTATGTGCCTGAACACCAACGGCAACTTGTATCGAAGTTCTATGGGTAGCATTCTAGTGAAAAACTGATGGTGACTCGGCGGCCCAATACGAAAATACCGTATACGATATTTATATCGGCATATAATATCATATTCCTTTCCCCTTCATGTCCATTGTTCGACGCCGCCTAAACTAACCGTTCTTATACGTGGTATATTCAAATTAACATAATAGCAAAAATTCATGCACAAACATATACGACACTCCTGTGATGACGTATCCTACTCCCGAAGCAGGGAACTCGGAGTTGCGTTTTCGTTGCGTCGAAATGGCAGGCACTTTCTTTCGTGGGGGGTTTTTCTCGCTTATACCCGTCAACCGTGTAACCACGTGTTGGAACGAAAACCTTGTTGAAGTTTACAATTTCGAACGAGGGTTTGAGATTTGAACCTTATTATTATAGCTATAGCTCTCTTCTTCTTTGAATATAAAAGAACTATGTAAGAAGTCAACTAAGTACTTAAGTATGTCCCATCCCCTAGTATCTACTCCCACAGATACAAATATATAATGCGAAACGGATAAATAAGTCATGACATGCAATATAAATATATATTTTCAGAGAAGAAAAAACCTAAAACACCAAACAATCTCCGTCGTTGTGCGTTTAGGAGGCAAGGAAATGTATGGTAAAGTGATTTCATATAAAATCGTTGCAATGCAAAGCATGGCCAATCTGCCATGCGTATGGAGAAAAAAAGTGAACCACCAACTAAAATAATATATATATAAAAGAAAGACGCTTGAAAAAAAAATTGAAAAGGAAACAAATATGGTATTCATAAAACGACCGAAGAGCTCGACGAATTCGGCGACGGTCCGGCAACTGCGCCGAGCTCCTTATAATCACCGATCTTAATATTAAAGAACTGATTATCGACGCCCATGACCGTCTCGCAGAACTTCCTCTGCAGCGTTCGTATGGCCGAATGGTGGCGGACCAATTTTCCCCTAGGACTATCTTCAAAGACGATGTCCGGACCGAGAGCGCCCTGGTGCTGACTTAACAGGTCGTTGAACGTCGCCGTGATCGTGTGCAGCGGGTACGAAACGCCTCGCGGAGCTTGAGGACGTCCACCCGCGTCGTCGTGAGGCCGATGGTCTTGAACATCCGCCGCATAAGCGGTGCTCCTGCCCCCACCAGACATCGAACTCCCGCGCGAGTATCTTCCACGCCCGATCTTTTAATTGCAGGAGTAAACGCGACGGATTAACGCTGGTGAAGTTTTCCTCAGATGCTAGGACGTCCCAGCCTAAAAACAGGTAACCCTCGGGTTGAGGTAGAGCTCGTACATCCGCGCCATCTGCTTTAACCTGATCGTGCCTATATTTTCCTCCAGGGACACAAACTCCCACAGGAACACGAGCCACTGGTGGTGCTGGCTCTGCAACAGATGCGTTAAAAAATACGCCATGGGCGCCTTCGACGCCATTATCGCGGGTAAACCTTTGTGGTCGATGTACTCCAGCGGTACGTCCGCGAAGCCCTTCTGGCCTTCGCCGACGAGGCTGCGGATTTTTTATCCTTGATGCTCACGAACTTGTGGATGTGGAGGAAGAGTCCCAGTCGCTCAGGTGGTTGGTGGCTTCGTCGGGGATAAACTCGGGGAGCGCCAACTTGGCGGAAAGGGCCTTCATGTTGCTGAAAGAGCAGACGCTGGCGGTGTCTTCGCGGAAGTACGAGGGCGCCGATCCGATCGATTCGGAATCTTGACTTACGTTGGGCGAACCGTTCGGATCGTGTTCGGCGCTCCGAACGCCCCGGAGGGAGTTACCCTCGAAAGGGTGAGGGTTCGATAGCCACTCTGCAACGCGTCGAGCGAGGCATCAACCTCCGGTACGTTAACTGAGACGTCATCGTCCTCTCGGATCGTCGAAGAAGGCGATTCGGATCTAACAGCGTGCGAAAGCTCGGCGAAGGGAGACTGGCTGGGTTTCCTCGAAAGCTTCCGTAGTCTCGATGCCTTCTTAAGTTTCATCTGTAGCGTTTTGTCCACGGACAGCGAGTCCTTCTTGTGGCGAAGGGAAGAGAAGACCCTTGCGATGCGGTGGGTGGATGAGTTGTTATCATCTATCTTGCCCAGCTCGTACATTTCGAGCGTCGACAGGCAGAGGCAAGGACGGCGGGAACTCGACAGGACGTTGTGCTCCGGCAGAGATGAAGGACGATATGCGAATCATCCACACTCACCCGAAGGTTGCTTGCATCTGACTCGCTCTGCGATATATCGGGAGTACCCACTAGCGATCCCGCAATGGATACACCGCCGGAGTTGACTGGCACGAAGCCCGATATCGAAGAAGCCCTGGTGGAGGGTGAGCCGATAACTTGCTGCCCCCTTTCACTAGTCGAGTTCTGGGGTGTGAGGAAATCGGAGGGGTTTTTCCTTTCTAATGCTGGTCGTTGGAGGGTGTCATGATGCTTTGGGGATCCTGTGCGGTGAGTGTCTCTTCTATACCAGAGATTTCCCCTTCTGTGGAGGCAGGTACGAGTTGTACTTGTGGGTCCGAACACCTTTTGGAGGGATTGGGGCGCGTGTTAAAGGTGTTAAAACCTCTATAAAAGTTGTTGGAAAATCACGGGTTAGTCTCGACGAACTCTTTAAGCAAATAATACTGAGACCAATATTATGATAAGACCCACCCTCGTCATCACTACTATCATCCTCAACTTCAAATTCGTAATCTGAATCATCATCGTCGTCAAAGTCTAGAGGGTAGTCTACTTCCAAGGATTCGCATATACTATACCGAGTTCCGGTTTCCATTCGGATGTGTTCCTCGCAGAGGGCCTTGAAGCTTTCGTCAAAGAATCCGTACACCTTCGAGTCCGTCGAGTCCTTCCGAGAACTGTCGTCAAGGTCGAATTCGTCATAATGGTCGTTTATTTTCATCGATTGGGCAGTAGGTATAGAAGTTCCCGGCGAAAGGCTAAAACTTGACGTTTTAACAGTCACAGCTTTTCGAGGAGTAGTAGTAGTAGTAGTAGTATTCGCTACTCTGTTTCCTACCACGCAACGAGGCTTCACTGTATTTCTTCAGGCCTGTCGAGGATTCGTTTTTGTGCCCGTGGGCCTTGTCGTTGGATGTTCTCCTTGGGGAGAGTGTTGATACTGGTAGAGGCATCATGGAACTCGCAGCGGGCCAATATCCACTGCTTCCCCAGTGGATGCCTTGTGAAGGTGATATGAGGCCATCTTTAACCACTATAAGAACAGGACGGTACCATTCCCCTCAGATCGTGTTCGAGGAGCTGGGCTCAAAGCTCTACCGTCCATGTTGTATGAAGTAGTCGTGAAATGAAACTAGAAATATGATCAAGAAAAATAGATAAGGAAAAAAAAGGAATATAATTAAAATACGACAACGAATAATGAACAGTGCCCAAGACTGCTAAGATGCAATAAGACTAGGAAGGGGTTTCAATGCAACGTTGAGTGAGAGAGAAAGATGTAACAATCCAGGGAGAGAATCGTCAAACGTAATGTGTAACTGTGCTCTGATGAGACGAGAGCCTGGGTCAGGAACGGACGCTAGCCATTCGATTGATTGACGTTATAATCACGCCTCGTGAAAAAACTTTCTTTTCCTTCTCCCGGGAAAAAAAGAGATTTATATCTCAAAACTCTTTTCTTCTACTTTTTTTTTTGCTTCTTGTTCTTTCTGTAAGCTAGTAGGCTAGTCGGCGTCACACAGGGCTGCCGGGGAAATCGTTCTTAGCTAGGAACTTCTGGGATGCACTAGGCTTTTGAAGGAAGTCTCTGGAGGAAGTAATTAGTTAGTTAAAGCAACTTTCGGACAATTGCGTCTTGATCACACCATATATATTCCTTCCGAACGCCATCCAACTAGTGAGCTCATTCACTATCTGGTAATCTTTTGTTTTTTTCAGATCGTCTACAGATCTTTGCGATGATCCAAACAGAGCCTTTCCAGTAGACCAACAAGTCCACATTGTGTGAAGATGTGTTCTTTTTTGCGTCTTCTTGAAGCGCCGACACCTTTTCTACGCTTAAAAGCGTCCAGTCAACCTCTTTCTTGCTAGTTCCTTGAGTACAGGTCACCGTCTTAATCTTATTTATTCTTTTTTTTTTCTTTGTTACATATGTATAATTCTCTCACTCACCTTTATTTTTGCAGCTTTGGCTTTAACTCTTTCGTCTCTTGATGAAAGCGCTATTCCGAATGCATCCAAGGCAATACCCGTTTTCAAACAATTATTGCTCTTTCCTTTCAACTCAACTCGTGATAGACAGCCACGCTAGCCTTGTGCAGAGAGTGACCCAGAGTATATTTTGTATACCACCAATCAATCGTCTTTTGAGTCCCGTGCCTCACTGTCGAGAAATTTAAAGAGAGAGAAGGGCCTGGACCGGATGCCCCGGATTTCGATTCGTCGAATAAGATGCTTTAAACAAGCTACCCACGGCCGTCCGGGTCCTTCCCCGTTCCCCTCCGCTTTTTGCCTCAGGCGTCCGCGTTTGGCAGTCGAATCGTCGATAAACAGATATTATTTGGCAGGGATAGACGACGATTACAAGAAAAACGTGCTTTTCTCAGGTTTGGGCCAGCTCGGGTACGTCGTAGAGACAGTTTCGTCCGTTCTTCTTTCTTCCTTTTCCCTTCCTTTTATATATACCTCAGCCTAAGGCAAAAAGTCTGAGCTAATTGAGTAGTAATGGCGCGCAGGCCATACCCAATTTTTGTCTTTTGAACAAGGCGGATCGGACTAGTGTGTAAAAAACGAAAGATAGAGTAACCGCTTTTTTCTTTGCTCTTTGTGTGACCAAGAACGGCTACGCTACTCGAGCAGCTAGTAGGAGAATGGTAGTAGAAAAAAAGAGGAACAGAAATAAGAATAATTAAAAATGAATAAAAAAAGTTAAAAAAAATGTGGAAGAAAAGCTAAAGATATGGGAAACCCATTGCCTTCAGCCTTCTTCCTGGCCTTTCTATCATTTTTTTCTTCTCCGGTTTTATCACCTCCTGCTTGCCTTCTGTCTGTGCTGCCTCTGACGTTGGAGTTTCCACGTCTTCAACACCAAGAGACGCGTATAACAGCGAGGGGGGGTAAACCACCACCCTGTCCGGACCCACAACCGGAGAGGACAAGAAAGGCCCATCGATCGTAAAATTATCGTAAGATTCCCACGTTTTTCTTCCCAAAGCACTGCAAGGGAAGTAGACAAAATGAAGGGGATCCACTATTGGTGCCACTGACTTCAAAGCAGCTGGGGTGAACCATGGATACCGCAAGGGGAATTCAAACTAAAAAAGACCGACTACCATCAACCGGCTGCATTCGAGGAGAGCCGTACATGCGCGAGTAATGTACTCCACATAGACAAATATGTATATGTTCATATGATATGTAGATATGTACCTCCAATCGTTTTCGATAAGCAAAGTTTTTCCAACTATGGTTTGGATCTTGGTTAAATCGTTTGCAAATTGAGATTTGACATCTATAAGACATTCTCTCTTAAGTTTCCAAGCCTGCAAAGCTAGAATTCTCCACCCTTCATGAGAGGGAGGGGTGGCAGCTTTCGTTGGAATGCAATCAATCAATCCCAATTCCTTTTCCCGCGAGTTTTCGGAATAAGAAGGGCCGCCGAAAGAGGGTTCGCTAAGGTTTCCCTTGATACATGGCGAACGCCTCCCCGCGTACCTGAAACGCAGCGAAAAAAAAAAAAATATCTCATAATGAAGCAAGGTCCCACTGTCCACAAGCCTCTTGGAAGCTCTCCCTGCGTCCAAAAAAAAAAAAAAAAAAAGATAATTTTAATATATCTGAATAAGGACTAAGTTCTCTCAAAGTATCTTCATGTCTTAATCATGGTTGAAGAATGAAAAGAATGAAGTAAAGTAGCAATACGATGTTGGACCTCGTATCGAGGATGTTGGAAGGAAGGGGGAAATAATAGTTGGATAGAATGAATATTTGGGGGGGGCGGGGAAGACGAACGGCTTATCATAATAAATTTGAAGATATTCCTGTGGCAGGCTGGTGTGAATGGGTCCCTACAACATTGTATATAATAAGGGTGGAGAGCTGAACAGCATAATAGCCGACTTCAAAAACTGTCATAGCTTAAATGTCACACTAGATCATCCATCCTATTTAACCTAATACTTCCACTTGGGGGAAAAAAGTGGTGATATGACTGGTAAGATAATACCAAGTAGGTATACAGCTAATGATCAAAATAAGAATGGTTGTTATGAGCTCGTATAGCTAAAGCCAGTTTGATGTTTTTTTTTCTAGCTATTTAGGCAATATACTGAGCACTTATAACGAACGACAAACGGTTCAATAGGTCTCTCAATCTAGTCTCGAGGCAAACACTCTTTTTCCCTTCGAGCCTTTGCTCAGCAGCGCACTTTTTATTAATAAAAACGGAGGGCGTTCCTTCGAGACTATCTCACTCGTGGATGTAACTCTACGATATAGCTTTTGCTTAATAGGCGCCGGTTCAACATGTGCTTTAATGCAATACTTCGAGATGACAGTTGGGGCGTAATGGTTAGGATGCCTTACCTAGCTCTAGATCTAAGGCATAATTGTATTTTGATCCAAGCTCCACGGTTCAACCGGCTTGCCCGCCGACCATACTTCCAATCTCATCTCAATTGCCTTGTTTTTGCCTGAAATTTACCTCGTGGGAGAATGTGGCTGAGATCTAGACAAATAGGGCGGACAATGTCTCGCTAGCTGAGGCGTTGAGCTTGTCTAGCAGCCAGACCTTTCTCTGTTTCTTTCCTTTAAAAAAAAGAAAGAAAACTAATACTTCAAGCAGACTACCACGCGGAGATAAACGTCTATTTTTCTTCTTCTCCCATGTGGACTTTTCATCAATTAAAGAAGCATAGTTGTTCCTATTGGTTCAAACTAGTAGATTATACTTAGATACATACTAGTACACATTCGGTTTTCTGGAACAGGATGAATATAACTGCTTTTGTTTAAAAGATATCACAAAAAAGTAATTACAGTGAAATTAATTAAGAGACGAAAACAAGAAGATATAGCCACGCGGGAAAGAAAAAAGAAAGAAAGAAAGAAGAAGAAAGAAGGCCTTTTACTTCCATCCGGCGACTGCTTGATTGACTGCGTTTCTGTACTTCTGTTGGCTCGAAGCCATCTCCAAGAATACCTGATACTTAGCTTCCAACAATCCCAACTCGTACGGATCACTGGTCGGGTTCACTATCACGCCGGGCTTGCTCATCTTGTCCATGATCGTCCAAAGGTCTTCAGTCTGTCCCTTTCCGTCCACAGTCGAAGCTTTAGCACCCAACATCGCAGATCCCAGAACAACCGCAGCCTCGATATAACGCGGTATAATAACAGGCAGCTTCGTCGCATTCGCGATCAGCTGCATTAGTACGGCATTACGGCACTGCCCCCCGACATGAAAATGCTCGTGATCGAGTGGCCGAGCTGTTTAGCGCTGTTAAAATGTGACGAGTCTGCTGAGCGATGAATTCCATCGCTGCATAATAATTTATCGTGAGGTCGTCGACGGAGATATCCATGCTGACACCCACCACTGATCCCCTCATGTTCGGATCGGCTATGGGACTCCGGTTACCGTGGTGGTCGCCGTAGAAGAAGTAGTGCCGGGCGAGGTAGCCGATGCTCGGCGCGTCCTGTTCAATCTTCATCTCTTCCAACCGGGCGTTCAGGAGCTCGAAGATGCTAATACCCTTCGCTTCCGCTTTTGCGACGGACGTAACGTGTGCCGGATGCGCCGTTAGAACGTGATTCAACAGTGAACCTGTTGATGATTGACCGCCTTCGGCCATCCAGTATTTTGGAAGTATGACGTCCCTGTACGGACCCCACACGCCGGGAACAAATATGGGATCTTTCGACATGACCAAATGACACGTCGACGTTCCGGCGACGGCTGCTAAGCGTGTGAATGCTTGTTCGAGAGCATCTTTAGGAACATCGTCGACCAGAAGGTCGCTTGGAAGCCGTACCTTGGCTCCACAGTGCCAACCCAACCGGCGTAGGCGTCGATGACACCGCTGCCAACTTTTGTTCCGGAATCAGACCTAAATCCGCGGCTGCCGCTACGGACAGCGATCCGACGTATTCACCCGCTGACGCCCACGTCCCATCCTATATTCAAAAATGTCAGTAATCATGAAAAAGTGTAAAGAACCCTGGAGTTATAGCGAACATCTCTATACATACCGTTCCTTGCGATGGAACTCCGCCTATTCTCCTGAAATTTTCCTCGACAAGCTCCGGCAGCCCGATAGCATTTAAAAATCATCTTGCCAGCCTTTAACACTGCCATCTACACCGACGGGTACGAAGCCCTGCTTGCAGACGGTGGAGCAGTAGCTCCTAGTCTCCGTTCCCGTCGCAATGTGCGTAAGAGCATCCACAAGATCGTAGAACTTGCAGTCCTCGAAGACCTCCTTCGGCATGTTCTTCTTCAGCCATAGGACCTTCGGTATCTCCATTTCTATCGACATTTTCCCGCCGACGTATTTCAGGAGCCTGTGGTTCGTAGAGTTTATGAGGTCGGTTTCTTCTGGGCATCTCTGCATTTCAATAATTCCTCGTTAGATAAATCACAGAAAACGAATTGAGCTCATTGAGCGTTAAAATTTGAAATGAGAGGTACGTACGTGGTCCATCCATACTAATAATTCATAAAAACTTTATTAGCACCAATTTCAAGTCTCTAATAATCAAAATTATGATAAAATTGTTTTCCCGGAAGTTCAAGCTTACATATGACATTCCGCTCGTGATCTGTGAACTCAGGTCCGGAAACGGAGACCGGTTGGTTTCTGCTTGATGACATTACCGCAAGAGAGCATGTAGCGTCAAAACCGACGCCCTTTACCTTCTCCGGCGGTATTTTGGACTTCTCTAGTACTCCTTTTACGCTGTAACATATCGACGCCCATATATCGTTCGTTGATTGCTCCTGAAGTAATGGAATGGTGCATTAGCACAGATTCTAAACCTCTTTTCAACGGTCGCGTCCGTGGCTGGGTGGAATAGTTGCAATTCAGGATAGTTTCTCATTTCAAGCTCCCAAGGGGCTCGAAAATAAATGGTTGATGTGAAGAAGTCCTTAATCCTTCGCAATTATGCTCGTGAGAATCGAAAATTGAGGACTCTGCCGGGTAACTTACGTAAAAGTTCGTCTTCAGATTCCACGTCTTTATGGGCTTCGAAACTTCCGCAAATAGCTCGCCGGTGAAATCGATGATGCAAGCTCGAGCACTGCCGGTACCGACGTCAACTCCAATGGCATAAGTATCTCGTGGGTCGGCCATTGCAACGAATTCGGAGGGAATTGTTATTTTTGAGCTGGGAATTTTGCGCTGTTCGTGAATATCTGGTGTGAATTGAAGGAGTAGTTGAGGTTTACTTTTGGGCTGAGTGGTCGAAACAATCAAGCTTGTAATGTATACTTTGAACGACTGAGCTCAAATCCTCGAGAAAAAAGTCAATTGAGGAATGTTACTGGAGAGAAAAATCTCAAAGAAATCTTAGGCCGTTTCCTCAATTTATAATTCTTTCAAATGATGACGACTATTGACTAAACTTCAGACTGACGACGAAATCTGCTGATTTTTTTCGCGCCTTTTTATTTTTTTGCCTCCAAGCTGGCGATACTGTTTTGAGTATCCCAGATGCAAATCTGTATAGGTCGTACTTACTTATTACCATTGTTAATCCACCGGACATTGCAAACGGCACCTTTCTCCCCTCACCGATCTTCAAAAAGGCATATCGGCTCCGGTAACTCTGCGGTGGTGATGGGGTTGTGTCACGGGTTATCTGCGATGCCCTTGTTGCATAGTAGGCGAAATTTCTACGTCCATTCTAGAACACGGAAATGTCTCTCTGCGCTCTCGGGATTGCAAGGACCGCCGCCTAAAGCTAAGGGTCCACCAAATCCACAAAAGTGAGACAGAAAAGGTCACCACCACATTGGTGACTGACTGCCTACAGAGATACGAAGTAGGAAGCTTTCAGAGGGAATAATTACGGAACTACTCCAAGCAGTATGCCTCTTTAAATATATATAATCTATCTATTTTTGTCAACTTTTTTTTTTTTTTGTTGAGATTGGCCTTTCAAAGCAGGAGGTTCTTCTCCTATCGATATCTGCCTGAACGAATGCGCAAAGTGTAGAAGCAAGCTCAGTAACGAATAACCAGGAAGCCAAAGCGAATTGGGTTGCTGGGGAGTAAGCGACATCGGCTTCAGGCCTTCAAGGACGATTCTGTGCATTTGCAGGGTCCCGGAGGAAATTCTCAGCCTTAACGGGGAATTGGTTAAAAATAGCTCAATCTTAGCTTCAATATACAAGAGAGAACCTGCTCCGGAGAAGAGCTTTTGCAAATTTGTCCTCGCCACCTGCTCTGGATCGATAACGGATTCTCTTTTACCTGAACTGGGATCCCGTTATAATCAAAAATGTTGCTCGTACCAGAATATACTCATGATATAAATTCGAAGCCCTTGAGCGTAAGATGAGCTCCTCATCGACATGGAATGATGCGACGGCGATCGGTAAGTAGGTATTTTTGCTGTTTGTACCAGCCGAATGAGTAGACCAAAGTCGCACCGAAGTCTTCTGTCTTCTTATATTTGAACTAATTCTCCATTTTCTTAGCCCGCTGGATTATATATATATATATATATCAGATAGCATTGATATCCTCTTTTCTAATAGATTCAATATTTACCTCTAGAGTATATATACATATATCGAGTTTTAGCCAATGGAGGTCCTAAATCACGATATATTACGAATGTATTTTCTATCTTGAATATATCTGTATACTTAGGTGAAGAGATTCTTGTATTAAATTTTATTGAAGCTTTGCGACCGTTATGTCGTGATACGCAGCTCACTCCGAAAAGAAAGAAAGAAGAGAAAAAGGCTTGCCTCTTTTTTTTTTTTTTTTTTTTTTTTTCGGGAGTGAGCACCCGAAAAAAAAGTCCAAGCACGCCTAAATTTCATTAAATTTTTTACGACGCCAAAGACAACTCAACCAAAATAACAGCCCATCAACACATCTCTCTTCATCATCCTAACGACATCATCATCCGTCACACCTTTAATCGCATCCATATTGCATTACTCAGCCCGTTTGTTATTTGTACTTTAGCATCTCATTTATTCTCGTTATATATCAAAAGCGCCTTGCAATCATGGCATCTACAACACCTTCTAAGCCTCCCCTTTCATTTAACGCCTTTAACAACACGACCAGCTCTCTCCTGGACGACCTTCTCGAAAACTCGCGAAAGCTACGCCAGGATACGCGGTTACCTGACCTACCTTCGCTACAACTGGGCCTAGGTGAAATTGAAAGACGCGCCAGAAGTCTCAATGCTACGGGATCGGTGCGACAGAGCGACGCTAGGGCGTAAGTTGCCTGAAATTCTGGTTGCCATGCTGCGCGCACTTTAATTCTTCACCTTTACTCACACGATTTTATTCGTGTCCACACCTCCGCAAAACTGTTATTTTGCCTACACTGTAGCTGACTTGTCTGTTTTTGCGCGTAAAATTGCAGTCATTACTCCTTCAAGCTACCGGTGTGAAGACAGATGAAGCCTAAAGGAGCTAGATTCGATCGATGTCGGATTTGACGATGCACCCGCTCCAGCAGTTACTACACGTGCTGCTGGCTCAGATACTGACGTCGAGGTAAATTGCCATTCACTCCATTACTGTCTACCCATACGCTACAACGTCACTGTTGTGACAGCGTTCGTTCTAACCTAACAAAAAACTACCTCTTTGTAGTATTACCTGCGGAGTCGTAAAGAGCAGAATATCATGTCAGCCATCGAAGAAGGGATACGCCGCACGACACAAGAGTTTGAAACACACGTCGCAAACAACATCAACCTCGACTGGGATGCACAAAAGAAGAAGATTTACGAACACTTCGGTCTCGCTAGCAAGACGCGGGGGTTGGGGTTGGCGATCCTCAGGTGACGGGTCGCTCGGTATTCGGTTCTTCGTCGTTTGGCAGGTCGAGCGTACGAGGTGGTGCGGCAGACCCTATGGGGCAGAGCTCGTTCGGAAAGACCAGTTATGGACGCAGCCATTCGTCAAATCAAGTCTTGGTTCCGCCGTCCTAGGTGTTCCTCCGAGGCAAGGGAATCAGACGTGGCTATTCAGCGACACAGATAAGACCAACCAGGGAAGCCCCATGGATCAAATGTACGGTCGCCAGCAGGGTTATCTCAACGTTATCAGGCGATTTAATCATGCTCGTCTCGAGAATAAGGAGTTCCCGCTCGTTGCTTCTTTTGGGAGGTTACCAAGAGCACACAAGATATTGTAAGTTCATGCGCCGACGGAGGAGAATTTTTATCTATACTGGGGCTGACGAGGTCTTTTCTTAGGTAACGACACAAATTTACGAAGCTTGGAAGATGTTAGCGTCGATTATCGGCCCGGAAGCTGAGAAGAGCAGACGGGCGGAAGGTTTGTTCTCTAACGCCTATAGCCAGGCGCCAGACACTAGGGAAGCTGTGCAACTGCGGGAACACATTGAGAGGGGCGCGAGGACGTATCTGGAACAACAGTAAGAACAACCGCACTCTTCGATATTTATTCGATAGTAAATGAGAATGAGACTAATCCGTCTATTTTACAATTCAGGTTCTTCCAGTCTGTTGAAGACAGTATAAATCGAAACCCGCGGAGGCTAAAGTCGGAGGGGTTCCACCGTCGAAAACAAAATCAAAGCCTACGTCAATATCAAGCTGATGTCGAAGGACAGATGGAAGGATACAAATTTTGAGATGGTCAACCGATTCCCAGGATGGGCTGTCGTCTTCTACCTCTTACGGGCTGGTTTTGTTGCCGAGGCGGCGAAATACGTTGAAGAAAATGCCGAGACGTTCGCCAAACTGGAGCGCAACTTTATCCTCTACATCCAGGCGTATAAAGATGCCACGACCGTAGACCGATCCGGAACTTGTTAGATCGACTACACGCGGAATGGAATCAGCGCATAAAGTTCCAAGGCGAAGGCACGGATCCTTACAAGCAGGCTGTGTACAAGATTATCGGGAGATGCGAGCTCCAAAAGCGGACGATACAGACATATTGGTCACCGCTGAGGATTGGATGTGGTTGCAACTTGTACTTACGAGGGAAACGACCCGAGGAGATGAGCCGGCACAGGAAGTTTACACGTGCGAAGATCTTAAGAAGTCGGTCATCCAATTTGGCGGCAAGCACTTCGGTCTCGCAAACAGCAACTTTGGGCTGTACTTCCAGATGTTACTCATGGCGGGTCTGTTTGAGAAGGCGGTTCAGTATCTGTATTCGTTCCTATATGTCGATGCCGTGCACTTTGCCGTTGCACTTAGATACTACGGCCTGCTGAACATCGCGGAGGAGAACGGAGACAACACGGTTAGCTTGTTGACGGTAACAAAACTCAAGATGAAGCAGACGGAAACGAAGTATCGAAGATCAACTTCGCGCGCGCTATCGGATATTACACCAGGACTTCCGCCGGACGAACACGGTCGAAGCCGTCGATTACCTGTCGCTGATATGCTTAAACGTGAACTCACCGAAGGGAGTTGACGAGCAGCAGCTCAAGCTTTGCCACGAAGCTTTACGCCAGCTCGTCCTCGAAACGAGGGATTTCCTGCTCTCCTGGGCGACGTCAGGGCAGACGGAACCCGCGAGGAGGGGCCATAGAGCACAGGTCGGCCCTCATAAAGCTCAACAATAAGGACGACTTTTGCACACGATCACCAACCAGGCCGCCATCCAGGCCGACAACGAAGGCCGGACGTCCGACGCTGTCCTCCTGTACCACCTCGCCGGCGACTACGACACCGTCATAGCGATCCTCATCAAGAGCCTCAGCGAGTACCTCGCGTCCACCGATTCCACCACGTTCGACGTCCACCACGCCGCGGCCGGTAACCTCCCCGGCCAGCAGCAGCTGAACCACAGCATGTCCCTTACCGCCGTCGAGAGCCCCGTCGTCCTGACCAGGAGCATGACGGAAGTCTACGCCAACAACCAGTCATGTACAGCAAAGTTTCCCGCTCGAACTGGGAAGCCGGCGGCGTCCTCCTCCGAATCGCGGACGCGAAGCAGCTGTTCAAGCAGGGTAACTACGAGAAGTGTTTGCAGGCTATATCCGCGCTTAACGTCATACCATTGGACGAGAGCGGTGATATAGGCGCCGTCCGCCGCATGGCGCAGAACTTCGGTTCACTGCACGAGACGGTCGCGAGGAACGTTCCTGGGTTACTGGTCATGAGCGTCCACTGCGCCAATAGGCTGACGCAGCAGCTACGCGAGGCTACGTACGCTGCCGGGACGAGGACCGCAAGATTGCGATATACGCCGCGCAGGCGAAGAGCGCGCTGATATACGCTGGGATGATTCAATATAAGGTATGCACTTCACTAACTTTCTTACGTTTAAAATAGTTTTATTAAATGGGGTTCTTCTTTGCTAACTTGATGTTTTTTTCTCCTTTGTGCAGATGCCTTCAGATGTCTATAACCAAATGACATTGTTAGAGTAGGGTGCTACCAGTCCTCGCGGGAACAGACCACTAGCAGGCTTCGGCAGGAACAGGAAACGGAAACTGACCGACAACGAGTGGATAGTAAACTGCCGGGAAATGAGCAAGAAAATTATAGCTAAATCTTCTCCTTATCCTTCGCCCTGCGAAGAGGATTCATATTTGATAATGAAAAAGGAAAAAGAAGGATTATAGATTTTTTTTCTTAGTATATTGTTTTTTAACGTTGGTAGTGCGTCCTATAGTACATCTCGATTTATGTTTTTTAGTATCATGATATGATACACTCGTAATATCCTTTTTATTATTATTATTATTAGTGAAAGCGTTAAGGAGATTTTTTCGTGGAATTGAAAAGAGACACGAAACCGTACGCACATTACTACTAAGGATAGTTGAGAATCGTGATTGTGATTGTGAACCTGAATGTAAAGTGGCTTGCTCTCGTCTTATATGGCCAGTCATCGAATGACCAATTTTCGCACGATATCCGGGGTCAATCAAGTTCACATCAAACGAAATATTCTAGTGTCGTCGTGCAGAGTGCCCAACCTAAAATGACGGTCGTGTATATAAAGGGACCTTCTCCCACCTAGCTAGTTCTCAGACCGGATTCGATTCCGTCTTTCATCCATGATAGTGGTAGTTGCTTTTCATAGCGACTGCATCATACCACGACACTAGTAGAATATTCAAGTTCTCACTCACTCGCTCCAATCCCTTTCTCTTTTCTTATTTAATTTTGAATTATTTATTTATTTTCAAAAAATTGGCATTTTACTATATTTATCTCCCTCCTCTCGAGGTGTTCTGTTTTTTTTTTTTTTTTAATCCTTTGATAATAAAAGTACAACAAGAAAAAAAGGGAGAATAACGCAATGATTATATATAATATGTAAAAGAAGCGAAAAATGTATACTTCAGAGTTTCTT
>AZLU01000192.1:0-26000 GCA_002224055.1 Pezizomycotina sp. ARF18
GACCCGGTCTCCTTTAGGTTATTAGACTAGGTCTTTCTTTCTTCATTTTATTTACTTCTTAGAGCCTACCTTTACTCTTTGCTTTTATTATACCTTAGGATATCTAGTCTAAAGAATCTCCCTACGGAAAAGCGGAACGCCTTGTCGGTATTATACGTTAAATTCCCTTAGAACTTTTTATTAGGAATAATAGAATTTTTAAAAATTTTAGATTCTTAGATATCGTATACCTAGTTAAGATAACTATACGCTAAGATAGCTTAGAGGAGCTTAAGGGTACTTATAAGAGCTTCTACGTCCTTTAGAAAGTAATATTTACGCGAAGATATAAATAGGTAGGATATAAGTACTAAGGAGGATATTAAATATAGATAGGAGTTAGGATCTATCGTTATTTAAAAAGAAAAGTAGAACTAAGTAGAGGATAGAACTTACCAGAAATACCGTCCTAGAAAAATCGGGAAAAACTACTATCATAGGTAGAGCTACGCTAGTATCTTCTAACCTATAGTACCTATAATATTAAGCCCTCTAAGCTAGGTACTCCCTAGACTAACTAGGAAATTTAGCTCGCTTATATTATTACCGACCTACGTATTAAGTAAGGCGTACGTATTAGGCCTAAATACCTATACGAAGAATTTAACTGGTATATATCCTCCGTTCTCTTTATATCTAGCGTCTTCTTTAGCTAAAGATTAAGCTTAAAAATCTTAAGATTACTACTCCTACTCTCTTCTTTAGAGATCTAAATACTCTAGAGCTATAGAGGTATATTCTTATAGATTCTATATCTTTAGAGGAAGTCCTAACGACGAAGAAACCTAAAATTACCCCGACGATAACTACCTACATCGTCCTAGTACTTAGTATAAGCTATAGTTAACGTCGAATAGCTATAACAGGAATAGCTATAATTAGTATAGCAAAGTTAGAAAGATAACTACTCTATAGTCTATTATATATTAAGAGCTAGAAACTAGGTTCGCTTTGTTAACTAGGATACTAGACTACTCTAAATAGTATAATAGACATCTTAAGAACTTCTACGACTTCTTAGGTACTAATTCCTATAAAGATTTTACGAATCTCGGCCTTATAGGGTTATTTTAGAGGAAACGATTAATAGGGTTTTAGGAAATCTTCGTACTATAAAACTACTCTAAAGTCTAATAACGATACTACTACTAAACTTACTAAAAAGGCTACTACTAAGAAAAGTAAGACTATAACTACTAAGTCTACTATAACCTACTAAAGTCTAAGGTACCTACCATTAGATTAGAGGACTCCGGAAAATTAGCCCCGGTCTAGATTCTTAGGAAAACGGTATTACGGCTATATTTGTTTTTTTTTTTCTTTTTTCTTTCTTTTTTCTTTCTTTCTTCTCTTCTTTCTATTCTTTTTATTCTCGGTTCTCGGGGTTTATTTTATATTCTTTCTACTTAAGTAGCGGATATTTATTTTTTTTATAGTACGAACTTCTCTTATAGGATAAGAGAATAATTAGAGAGGATTATAAGGAATTTTTTAATTTTATTTCTTCTTTTATATTACGTCAGTACTTATGGAACATATACACGCGCATACATTCTTTTCTCTTCTTTCTTTCTTTCTTTTTTTTCTAGAAGTCCTATAGTCTTACGCGGTACTATCGTATAATATATACGCTACAAGCGTATAGATTTCTACTATTATTCTAGTCTAGTTTGCGCGTTTATCTTCTACTTTACATATAGTATTAGGTATACGGAGAAGTAGGATTAGTATAAGACTTACTATTATAAATAGTATCGTTCTTAGACTCTCTCTTTCTCTTTAAGAAGAAAGAGGAGGAAGAAAATTACTTATTCTTCAGATAACGTTTCTTCAGCACGGAACTACTATCTATGCCGTTTCTTTCAGTACCCTTTTAAAAAGGCTCTTTAAATATACACATATAAATTCCCATCTCAGAGATGCCCTAGTAATATAAAATAGGCTAGGAAACACGAAATTAGCTATCTTACATTAGCAAAAAAAAAATAAATAAATAAATAATAAATAAATAAAAAAAAAAATCTTTTTACCTCTCGATTGTGACGGTTCAGGCAATCAACTTCTTAAATTCAGTTAGTCGTATTTTAGTTGATTTTTTTTAATAGTATATATAATAGATATCTAAGATCCTGCCTTTGTTAATACATAAGTACTATAGTTATTATTATTATACTTGACCGTTTATTAGCTACTGACAGCGGCAAACAGCCATCATCGATCGATATGCTATTGTATGCATCTTATTATCGTCATACTAGAACAACGGCTATCATTGTCGTGCGCAATTATATTTTTTGGCTACATCAATATATTCGTGCAAAATACCTCACCATTAATTTTAATCACCACCACTTTCGCCTACAACTTCATTATTTTCATCATTCGCTTGCTTCTATAATGTTTCAACTAGAAGTACCGCTAAAGGCCCTAAAAGGATCATCTATAGCGTTTTCGCGAATTGTAAGGAGAATCAAGAGCTATTTTAGATAATAAATATAAAATTTTTATTGGGCACTAGTGTATGTGACGATACTGGAGAAGAAGAAGAGTATTGTAGCACTAAAATATATCGATGGCAAAGACCGTCTTTTTTTTGTGCTGTTGTTTATTATTGAAGTAAAAAGAACGAAAAAATTTTGTATTATAATAAGCTTAGATAAACAAGTTCAAATCCACGGCTGGAAAATTAAAAAGAGCTAT
Source organism: Pezizomycotina sp. ARF18 (assembly GCA_002224055.1). NCBI lineage: Eukaryota > Fungi > Ascomycota > Pezizomycotina sp. ARF18. The sequence goes on from AZLU01000192.1 coordinate 2,740, forward strand.
ATATTCCCTCAAATATATAAGCATTACACAGATGCCCATCCTGGGCCTTTGTGTAATCAACAACAACAACGGATGTGCATGATCCTTCGGCTTTAGTCTTCCAGCCTTTTTATCAACTATTCCATCACTTTCTGTAAAATTGAGACCAACCAGCTTTGTAATATTTCTCAGATCGAATAACGCAGTCAAAATTCTCATCGTCCCAAGAGATGCACCCCCTAAGTCCTAAGGAGGGCGTCTCTCAACTCCTTCCTCTCCTTGTGAACTTCTCACATACTAACACCGTGTGCCTGATGTCCTCCACAAACGTTCGTCCTTTTTCCTGGCAGAATGCGCATAATCGTTTTGTCTTGGGGTATCTGTGAATCTCTGAGCGTTCACGGCTAGGTTTCGCAGCCAGTCGCGCTCTTGCAATATAAGCGGCTAATTTCGTCGGCAGGTTTAAGTACGGCTAGGGGGGGGGGGGTGTTAGAACCTGTAGGAAGTCCTTCGCAGGTATAAAAGCGAGCGTGTATCGTAACATCTTTTTGCCTCCCGAAGCAAGTTGGATTTCAAAATCCTTGTTCGTCGGACGATCCGTCCACCGTTATCCCGTTCGACCCCGCCAGTCTGTACAGGTTAGGTACCATCCACGATTCCGTGTAATGGAAAGATCCATCGAGTCGTAATATGCCAGCTTGACAAGCGGTCGCTGGCAACCTCCTGATGTATGATAGAAAGCGGATTGCCAGTGTTAAGCGCTCGAGGATGGTGACCAAACTCGGCCTTCGTTAATTTGACGTTAGAAGAGAGTGAACGCAAGGAACGTCCTCAATAGAGCCAGTTGGACTTGTCCATCATTCGTTGATAAATTGGGGCAATCAAATGTGACCTCGGCGGCAAACGACCAAAAAGGGTCCACCGTGGCCATATAAAGGCGCAGGAACTGCCGCGGGAGACGCTCTTCAATACCTCCGGAAAGCCAGCAAGCCCCACATGTTTGTTCGAGCACTAAGGATTTTTGCCAGCAGGTCTCTTTTCAGGTTCCACGGCCGTGTGTAAGATGGTAACCTGTGTAAATTCTGAATCTGCCCACGGAAGTATCCTAACCGTACGCAGTCAAAGGTAACCGTGGCGTTTTGTACCAAGTTGACCTCACCTTCCCTAAGATGAAGAGACCATTTTCGGAGCGCTAACGCTAAACCTCAGTTGTTTAGAGATGGGGAGTAAAGCGGTCTAACTTTCTTTACACTCCCGCAAATTGCAGGGACAGAGCGAAAAGCCGTCTGCTAGACTCAGTTGTGATAGTTTGATCGTACCGAGAAAGGGTCGCTGAGTCGCTCAGGTTCAGGTCCGAGACATAAATTAATGAAGAGGAGTGGAGAGAGAGGGTCGCCTTGCAATACGCCCACCAGGATGTCGAACATCTCGGAATAGCTATCATCACCGCAGGGTAGTCGATGTCCTTCGTATAAGCTCCTGTATTAGCTTGAATATTCGGCCCTTGACACCTTTCCTATTCATGTGAGCCCCATAACAAGGTTCGATCCAGGAAGTCGAAAGCTTTGTAAATGTCCACCTTCAGCAAGAAGAGCGGTGTCCCTTGCTAAGCACCTTTCGCCAGCACCGTAAGATAAACAGGTTATCTGTCGTGTGGAAAGATGATCGAAATCCGCTTTGGATCGCCGGAAGAAACCATCAGCCAGGGTTGGATTCTTTGTTGGATAAGGATGCTCAAGAGTTTCTTTGGCGTCGGTTGGAGCGTGATCCCGCGTGTATTGGCCGGGTGCCCTCGTTGGCTCAGCTTCTTGGTATCGGAATCAATATTGAACGTGTCCACATGGCTGGGACCTCGCAGTTCTTTAAGATTCTCTCGTAAAAAACGAACTAACCGGCCTGTCTTCGTGTTCTGAAAACTTTGACTCAGCTTTGCCGACGATTCATGAACCATCTTCACTTTGAGGGCTGTTTCCGAGGCGGCCTTCGTCGATCTATTCGTGATAGATCGACCATCTCGACGCGCAGATTGAGGGAGTCCAGCGCCTCACTGAGCCTGTCCAGATAATAGTCTTGCTTCTGACCCTCGTCCACGTCGGAAGCGAACTCGTCCGATGACATGTCCTCAAAGCCTTCGATTTCCAGACGATCTTGTTTAGGAGTCCGAAGGTGGAAGTGGTTAGTCGTTTTCGTTCGGAAGCGGAGAAGGACTGAGGAAAGGATTTGTGGACGCCACTCTAGATTTGATCGGGTTGCGCTTCCGTCTTCTCTATTGAGGAGCCATCCTTTAGCAACAGGATGGGATAATCAACGGCTCCAGTTCCAGCGTGCCGTAGCGCCAACCAGTTGGGGCTGCCGCGGATTCCGAACGAACAAGCCCTCGAGTCTTGGATCCAAGTAGATATTCCTGCTGAAATTGTCGATGATGAAGTTCTCAACCTCACTCCTAGCGACCTCCATGTCCGTGGAGGATACGCCGAATCAGCGCGAGAAGAGACAACCTTCTCTGGTCGAGCTTGACGGAGCGGAAGGCGACAATCCGCGGAGTCCTGTGGGCCGGAATTTGTGGGTTGTTCTCGTTGATCCATGTTTGGGAGCTGTACCGAGCCTCGATCGGGGATGGAGTCGCAGGTTCCGCCATGGTGAAAGTTTCAGCGATGAGATATGATAAGAGATGTAAAGGATTGCGGCAGATGTGAGGACAGGCGGCTGCTGCTGCTGTTATATTATTATTGTTGTTGTTATGGTAGAAGCGCCACTAAAAATCCACCCAGTTCTTTCCTTCCTGTTTGCGCATAGTCGGTTCTCATTTCAAGACGTACCTCAAGCACTCCACGCCACTTCTTCGTTCCAGAACGTCTCAACGCTCTCTGTCTCCAATCCCGGCATGTGAAGCACGCTAAAAACTTTGTTAGATCGAAAATAAGAGTATATTAACTTAAAAAATCTTACCTCTCCTTCAATTTCTGGACGCCTTCTTCTGCGATCCTCTCTGCATCTCCCACGCACTCACCTGTGCGACGGCCGAAGCTTGCCTGCACAGGAAGTGCGCTTCCTCGGCCAGCCTCAGTGCATCATCCACTTAGGCGTGAATCACCTTTCTTTGCGCCGCCTCTCCGCGAATATTTGACTTATATCCGAACGAACGCAACCCGTTGATGTAAGCCATCAGGAAAAGTCGAAATATACTCAGATGCTGAGGAACAGTTAGCTTACATCGTAACTACTTGAGTAATTGGGGATATCAGTTCTCACTTCGTTTGATTGATGCGACAAATTCTCTCGGGTTAGAAGCTCGTCGTGGATACCAACTGCATTTCCGGAGGAATATATTTTTTTAACCCAGACTCGTACACCAAGAACTCAAACTTTTCCCCGTCGCATAGAACACCGAGAATCGGTACCCAATGGTCAAGCTTGCCGTTTGTGTAGTCACAGGCTAGATGTATTGTTAGAATATTTTCATCAAACAGGAATTGAAAATTAGTAAAGATGTGGTTAGTGTTAACATACCAGCGGACTCTGCTAGAACTTGCGCTATAACGTCAAGCTTCGCTTTCCCCTACCATTTAAGACTTTTTTGACCTCAAAAAAGATAATGCTGATGCTCTGCATGGCTATGAAATGATGCTCAATGCGTCCCGTTTCGTGAGTGGAGACTCAAGAATAGATTCTGGCTTGTTTTGTATAGCCGAGCAGAATAGACAGACGATTTCGCTAAAAATCTATAATTGAATCAGTCGGTCTCTTTAAAAGCAGGTTATGTGAGGCAATATTACCGAGGCAATATACCGACTACGGGCTTCCTCATTGTCATGTGATGACATCCTCCCATATTGTATCGTGGCTTTTGCAACATCTTGGTAGATATTTCTGAATACAGTTTTTGGCAGCCTTGATCGAAACACTTCTAGCCGATCGATATCTCGTCCTTCTGCAGTCGCATCTAACCAGCAGTGCGTGGCTATTTCTTCAAACTTAACATTACTAAAAGAAACTGGCAGTACGCTTGCTGTAGGTGATTGATTAAATTAGCAAAATTTATCATAAGAGAATGTTGGAAAAGGCGGAGATTCATACAGGATATTTGTTTAAAGCTCGAAGCGGGACATCGTATTGCTGAATGAGACGTATAAAAGCTTCCTCGTCCGAGACTGCCCAGTCATTTCGCAACTTTTGAAAGCTGCCAACGCATCAAGATTCGGAGGTAGTTTGCTCAATGTTCCATTATCTCTTTGTCTCACGGTGCCGGGGCACCCAGGGCCACGGAGAGTTTCGATTTCAGCACTCGTGATAACAACCTCGTTGTTCTGAAACCTGGTGTGCGACGTGGGCTCCGGCATAACGTCCGTCATTGCGGCTGCATTGTCGTAAGATGTATCGGGGTCTTCGGGTACGAGAACTTGTAGAGTCGTGGTATAATAGCGGTCGAGGAAGACCCGTGCTTAGGTCGAGGTTCCGCTTCGTCGCTGTAGAGGTTGTGAGAGGGTATTCCTTCCGGCATCGCGTGTGTTGCGTAGCTATCCCGTCTGCGAACGCTACGTCGAGAAGACCCCCGCTCGTCGCCAGATCCAGCGAAAGAGACCTCTTACGTCGCATGGGAGAGGCCATAGTATTCTCGAAGCTTCGATCGATAGATAATGGGTAGTGATCTAGTCTGGCGTTGCGGCTGCTTCTTGAGGGCATGGGTACGAGTACTAGACACTAAACACGCAGAGTGCGAGAGGAGCAAGGGCGGCCAACGAGACTCGTTTGCTCAAGAGTCTGCGAGCTGCTACGTGGCGGAGGGTTTGGGCGATAGCTCTTTTTAGAAAAGGAGAGTAGGAAAAACGGCCTCTAGCAGGAGTAAAACAAGGAGATGTCCGAGAGAACTGAGAGGGATGAGGAGAAAAGAGAAAAGGAAAATAAAAAAGTAACCCAACTTTTTCCCTCGGGCTTCAGACGCGGATTTTTTCTTCTCTTTTTTGCGACTTGGTGTAAGTAGAGCTATTGAGTTTGTAGTAGGATATATGTGTGGTATTATAAAGAATTGATTGATGACTAATCACACCCGTGAAATAGGATCCAAATAATAATAATAATAATAATAATAATAATAATAATAATATTACTATACTATTACTATTTTTGAGCCTTTTGGAACACCAGCATGATACTGCTGAAACAGTATAATTTTTTTGCTGAAATTCTAACATTACCGTGTCAATATATATATATATCACTGCATTACGATAAACTAGAGATCACTATTATGAGGTTGCGAAATACCAATATAAGGAAGGAAGGGGAAGGGAAAATGAGATTTGACAGATATATATTTATTTTCCTTCCAGGAGGTTTCTATCAACCACTGTAACAATTGAAAAAAAGAAAAAAAAAAAGTTAATTATTCTTTTGAAATTACCAAGTGCCAAAAAAAAAAAAAGAAAAGAAAGAAAAAAACTTGGACCGTTGGATGAAGCGCTTACAGCAGAATCCCTGGAAAAAATTCTAAGAATTGTTTTAAGAGCAAAACAAATAAAACCTTTTCTTCGTTCTTTCTTGTGAAACCCGGAAAATATTGGCGTTTAACCTTCTTTTCCTGATATGACGTTCGCGGGTTTTCTTAAACTCCTGGATCTGGACCTTGCCCAAGTTGTGAAAATAATGTCTCAGCAAACTGTCAGAGAGTTCTCTTGTTGAAAGGACCCCGACTATGACGTTTTAAGTAGTTAAAAGAAAAAATTATCATGTAATGAGAGGACTGAGAGAGAGAGAGAGAGGAGGGAGAGCCAAGTTGAGTGGTGCCTCCTCAGATCGTGGTAAAACTTCACCCCGTTATAATACTCTGCTAAAAAGGGTATATCTAGTCCTTCTAGGATATAGGATTGAGACTTAGAGAGATAAAGTAGAGTGCTCAGTGATCCTGCGTTTAAGAAAAACTTGAGAATTTGTAAGTAAAAAGTTATAAACCTTGTAAGCTCATCTTGAATAGGATAACCAGGAGAATTAGCAGCCGGGAAAAAAAAAAAAAAAAAAAAAAAAAAAAAAAAAGGAGAAAAGAAAGGAACAAGATACTTGTTACTTCATGAAGCCTTCCTCTCTTGCTCTCTTTGTATGATTGATCTGGACGGTATTAGTAGTCGCCGGCGAGAGCTATTATTTGCGGCGTAAGGAAGTAGTCAATAACCGAAGTAAGAGAAAAGACCCTTTTCTACATATAAAGGAGAGCTCATGAGATGGAAGTTAGGGGGGGGGAGAGATTTGTCTATCCCATGCATTTTCTTATGGCTTGGATGATCTGGTGATAATCTGAAGCATTGAGTGGAGTAGCTTCGGTGAGCTGCTCCAAACAATCGGATATTTTAAGTATTCTATTTTATATTTTTTATTTAATCAATTTTAATTAACTGAATAATCTTTTCAAGTCCAAAGTAGTATCTCTCTACTACTTCCTTCCTCTATTCCGCTAAATAAATAAATAAGAAATAAGAAATAAGAAATAAATAATTATTTATTTTATTTTATTTTATTTATTTTATTATTATTATTATATATTATTATTATTATTATTTTTGCTTTCCCCCTTCAAAAATCTCACACACACCAAATTTTTTCCCTCTTCTACCCCAATCTTTAATTCCCCCCATTCGTCCTGGACCGTTCTTGGGAACTACTTACTTACTTTGGTTTCATCTCTCCTTTCTTCTCTTTCTCCCCCAAAAAATCAGGACGATAGTCGTATACCAAAAGGAAGTTATATACATCGTCAGTAATAGTTATATCAGTAAAATAAAGCATTTTTACTTGCTATTCCCTACTCCTATTTTGACCTCTCTACTCTTCCTGTTTTCCCCAGTCTCGTATATAGACCTCTTCCCTGTAAGCTCGGCGTATTTATCAATTAAGTAATATTACGCCTTGTACGCTGAGAGATTTTAAAGGGAGAGGGAAAAGAGAGGAAGGACTGAAATATACGAGGAGAGTTGGGAATGCTTCCTTTTAAACTCCTCCCCCTTCAGTCTCAACACCAGACAAATAGTAGTGTCTACAGGTTACTGATCGCAAAGCTTGCTAGATTCCTCCTTAACGAACGCCTTAAAAAAATCGTTTCCCGGAACCCGCTAGACAGCCGACCAGGTTAGCGACTGGGCTGTCTTTTCTTGTTCTTCTGATCGCTTGGAGGGTATTTTTCTGAGGTATGTCCAATTTCTTTTTTGGCTCGGCAAGGGGAGATTAAAAAGAAAAAATATTCCTATAATCTGTTTTGCCTGCACTACCTGCCCCGCTTCTTATCCTCTTCATCCTCCATTCCTACCCCAGTTATTCTTTCCGCAAAGTAGTACAAGCATGCTTCCTTTGATTCTGTTACCGCTATTTCTCCGATAACGCTGTACGACGTATCGATTCTGATTTTCTCTCTTACCTGCTCAGTCGTTTCCAGGCGTGGAAACAGCTTTCCCGAGCTATTGTCCTCCCAAGGCAATAGCATATCCAGTGGATGTGCCTGCTTCCTTTCTCGTGAGCAAAAGGGAGGCGCCTTCTCACTGGTAGGATCGGTGAACTGTAGCTCCTTACGATATCGCTACAGTCAAGAAAAAAACGTATATTTCTGTGACGCACTTTTTATCTCCTTTTATTTTTTGATCACTGGCTTCCGCCCGAGAAGCGAGACCATCACGAAAACAGTTTATCGACGACCGTTCAGAACCAGAATATCCAACGATTATTAAGTCATATTCAACATTTCATATTCTTTTGGTCAAGTGGTTCTTTACCGTAACGACCGAAACGTATATATATATATATATATATATTTTAAAGATATTCAGTTAGCCTTGCGAGGTGAGATGATAAACCTCCCATATATTGATACCATATCTATCGCTTGTTTGCTAGCTAAAAGTTTACTTATGCGATCGCTATTAGCCTGAAATATTAGCCTAAGATGTCACAATCTCAACCATCGTTTGTTTACTCTCCTACGTCTTTCTTAATCCGGCCGGCGCCGAGGCCACCTTCTCAACGTCGCCAATCAATGCCGTGCCGATAGCAAGTATGAACGCGTTATCGATAAACAACTCAGGTACTTCTTTTTCAAGCATCAGCTCTGGATCTGGAGACAAGATTATCCGAAACGGGTGGCTCAAGTAAAAGAGGACGGTTTCAAAGGTTTCCTCTGGACGAAGAAATTTATCATTCTTCGAGAGCTCTCTCTGGACTTGCACCGTTCGGAACCGAAAGACATCACGTCATCGGGAACCCTGAGCTTGTCCATCCCTCTCAAGATATAGTCGGCGTCAACCGCGTGGACATGAAGCCGTACTGTTTCGAAGTTGTACGAACAATATCATCAAACCCGAACGTTCAGTACTCTGCCGATACACCAAGGAAGACGCTTTACGTCGCCGTCAAGTCAGATGGTGAACTTTATGCCTGGATTGATGATGTCTATTCGCGGTGCCCGACGATGGGTGGGTCTCAAACCCAACTAACTTCACCCACAAGGTCCACGTCGGCTTGACCCTGTTTCCGGTGGCTTCACCGGCCTGCCCGATGAATGGGAGAAACTCCTCACGGCCTCCGCGATCACCAAGGAAGATTATGCTAAGAACCCCCAGGCTGTCATTGAGGTTCTCGAATTCTACAGCGATCGTCAAAAGGCCAACCAACAGGACATGTATGGTGGCATGAAGTCACCATCGCAATGAGCGCCCAGCGTCAAGTTGGTATGGGCATGGGCAACGACTCTGGAAACATCGCAGGTTCTTCGGGCACCGCCAGAGCTATCAGCAGATCGCCCAGGAGTCCGACGCCATGGCAAACCAGAAAGAAGCCGAACGTCGTTATCGCGATAGGAGAGGGAATACGAACGCCAGCAAGAGCAACTTCGGAATGAGCGCGACAGCTTAGGAGCGTGAACGCGAAAACCAGAAGGAGCGCGAGAGACAGCGCCAAGAGCGAGAGCAAAGGGAGGCCGAACTGCTCGAAAGGAGCGCCTTTTGAGGAACAGGAACGCGCCGAACGGCTCGGGAAGAAGCTTACCAAAGGCAAGCTAGGAACGTGAAACAAGGACACGTAACGAACAGCAGGAGCTGCTTATCCAGGGAGGCGGTGGCAGCAGCAGCTCGTCGGCTCGCTACAATCCTATGAGGGCTGCTCCGCCGGCTCCAAGCACTCCAACTACCTCTACCCCTGTTCGTCAACAACCGCCCGCTTCTCTCCGCAACCTAAACACGACTGCTCAACGACCCGCACCTCGCCACCCCAGTCGAACGGCTCGAGCTCCACCAAGGGCATTCTCCGTCGAGGCAGCCTGGGCAGACTCGTGCGCAGCAGGGTGCTGGTAGTACTAGCCAGAGTGCCGCGGCTCAACAAGCCAAGGCAGCACAGCAGTCCTCTTCTCAGCAGCAGGCAAGGGCTCCAGGTGCTAGCAATGGCACTGTTAAACCGTTGAACGTCCAACCTAAGCCCAACCAAGCAGCCCTCGCAGCGCAAAGCGCGGCCGAAAAGGCGTTGACAAAGAAGGACCGCGATGTTCAGAAGAACCAGCGCATCTCGAACATGAACGAGCAGCAGTCATGGAGAAGCTCAGGTCAGTTGTGTCGCAAGGAGATCCGAACCAGTCCTACACCAAGATCAAGAAAGTCGGACAGGGTGCATCTGGTTCCGTCTACGTCGCGAAGGTCAACGCATCGGCCGTCTCTCAGAGTGCTTTGACCCATCTATCGCAGAAGGGTGGAAGCAACAGGGTCGCTATCAAACAGATGGACCTCGCACATCAACCCGCAAGGAGTTGATTGTAAACGAGATTCTCGTCATGAAGGAATCACAGCACCCGAACATCGTCAACTTCCTCGATGCTTTCTTGAAAGGCACTTCGGAGCTTTGGGTTATCATGGAGTACATGGAGGGTGGTGCTTTGACGGACATTATCGACAACAATACCTTGGAGGAAGATCAGATTGCAACCATTTGCTTCGAGTTCGTAATCTCAGCACTCTAACCTTGATCCAAATTCGTTTTTTTTTCTTCTAAAACTAACGTACTTCGTAACCTTATAGACTTGCAAAGGTTTGCAACACCTTCACGCCAAAACATCATTCATCGTGACATAAAGTCCGATAACGTTCTTCTCGACGCGCAAGGACACGTCAAAATTAGTATGTTATGCCCATATTCTCCAGAATAAAATTATTCAAAAAGTTCATTCGCACTAACAATCCACTCCTGAAAAATAGCGGATTTTGGTTTCTGCGCAAAACTTACTGAGCAGAAATCCAAGCGCGCTACCATGGTAGGGACGCCGTACTGGATGGCTCCCGAAGTCGTCAAGCAAAAGAATATGGCTCCAAGTAGACATTTGGTCACTCGGTATTATGGCAATAGAAATGATCGAGAGTGAACCGCCGTATCTCAACGAGGAGCCCCTCAAGGCACTGTACCTCATCGCTACCAACGGAACTCCCACGCTGAAGAAGCCAGACAAGCTGAGCAAGGAGCTCAAATCCTTCCTCTCGGTCTGCTTGTGTGTCGACGTCAAATATCGTGCGACAGCGGACGAGTTGATCGCTCACGAGTTTCTCCAGAAGGGTTGTCCACTGGGGGTCGTTGGCGGCTCTTCTAATGTTCAAGACCAAGTCGTAGGATGACAATGGTGACGGTTGTGGTGAAGGTGAGGACGTTGAAGACCGTGAGAACGACGACGAGGACGGCGACGACAATGTTTACGACTAGATTAACAAGCATCTGGCATGGAAAGATCACCAAAGAGGAAACCGATAACGGACGTTTCCCACGCTAAAGAAAAGAAAAACATACATTTATTGAATAAAAAAACCCTCCACGACTTTCCCTTTGGATTTTAGACCGTGCTCAAGGAGTTTTATCAAATTATTTTCTCAAGATTGTTACGAATGTTGTGTTGTGTTGTGTTTCTTTTATCTATATAATCCTATTTCCTACTACACACTTATATTCTCAGTCCACCCATTCTAAATCTCCCTTCCTTCTTTATTCCTTACAGCTCATCAAGCCAAGATCATGAGTCTGAAGATTTAATGCACTCTTTTTTTCCCCCAACGATATAGGTTATCACCGGTAATTAGGATTTATTTCACTTTTTCTTTCTTTTTCTTCCCTAATCGATCAAGCAAATTATGTTCATCTTACTACGTCTCCATGTATACACTTTCAGACTTTGCATTCGCACTACTCTCTTAACCCCTTCACACATTATTCTCCCGACTAATGTATGTTCAACGAATCCCAAATACTTAATACTGGAATCTAAATTTACCCTTGTCGGAGAAAACTTCTTTTTTTCTGTACCAACGTTTCCTTCCTCTTCAGTACCGCAGTCTTTGTTTTTCCTCTCTTACGTGTGTTGGGATTGCTTTTCGTCGAGCGAGGTATATTTTAATTTGGGGATGGGTTCTTTTTTTTTTTTTTTTTTTGATGTTGAAAGGTGCTCTATATTGACTTTCATGCATGTTTACTTTTACCATTATATTTCTATATATACTTATATTCCGGACCATCTAGCTCGGATCAATTTTCCCCCCCCCTTCGTTTATGTATCTTTTACAATCCCTCTTTTTCTTCTCTCTATTTTCTTCCTTCTAATGATATCGCAAGGGACGAGCAAACGCCTACATGTATGTCTAGTAATTTAGCTTACCTTTATTTTTTTAACACTTCCTTGTTACCTACAAGTTTCATTTTGGCACTACTCTTTTTTTAAAAAATGGATTGGATTTTGTACTATGTGAATAAGCCTTCTTTTTTCAAATCCAGTAGTTTAGCTTATATATATGAGATTTTATCAAATGCCTGATTGATGCACCTAACCTTCATATCGCAAGAAGAGATGTGGACGATGTGTAAACAAACGCGAAAAGTATACACGATATTAAATTGGACAAATTCTTGGAATATGGCTCCCTCTTGTAAGCCAGACATTAGATATTTACGATTAAAGCGGTTGAACCATTTGTTTATGCAAGTCGTGGATAATTATTATTTTTTATGAATGCCTATTTGGAACAAATGATACTAAAACGATGAATAGTCTGCAGAGTTTTTGCAAGGAGGTTTGGAAAGGACTACCAAACATGCCATGCCGCTCATCATTTAAAAAAGAAAAAAAAAAGAAAAAAAGAAAGGATGTTAAAAGAACATTAAAAACGAAGAAAAGAAAAGTGAACATCAAAGAATGCAGATGGGTCAAACTATTAGAATCTACCAACTTTTACCGCTTAAAGAAGAATTGAACTATGCAGGAGTGAGTGGAGGGTGGCGATAAAAGTGAGTATCCGTATGTAATAACGAAATTGAAAAAAAAAAAAAGTCCTCCCTATAATTCTTTGCCTCCTTTTCTTCCCCGTTCCCCTTTCAACCTTTAGGTAACGTTACGGATATCAAGATACTCTCCATCACTGTGCTGCGACGGCGACTGCTCGCGTATCTGCTGCTGCTGACTATCCTCTTCATCCTCTTCGCGCTTTACTCCCCGTAGTGCCCACCGACATCTGGAACAACATCATCCTGCGCATCACCACCTTCTTCCTTCTTAACTTCCTCTTCTTCTTTAACGTCAAACGCGACTTTCTTCTCCGCCGAAGAACCCGTCGACGACGACCTGCTCAGCGGCAGCGCATCCGTAGCCCCTGCCGTCCGTAATTATAACCACCCCTGTTCTCAGTCGCAGTGTTATAATCCCTCTTAACAAGTGCCGCTTTATCATTACCATTTCCGATGAGACCGGCGTAGTTAGCCGCCATCCGTGCGATGTAATAGCAGCATATAAGGTACACCCACAACCCTCCCCGCAACGACGGATAGTAAAGAGATTGTCGTGAGTAGAGTTAACCCGCGAGACCGATCCAGAAGCCCGCGACGGCTAGTGCGGCGAGGAGGCAGAAGGAGAGGACGCCGAGGGAGAAGAACAGGAAGAATAGCGTCGGGAGGAGGGCGAAGAGGAGTTGGAGAGCTAGGAAAGACTGTGTTAGGTTGGGTTAGGTTTGTTTATATTAGTAATGTTCTCTGTGGTTAAGAAAATAGAATAAAACGATAATGGAGTAGAATGGAATAATAGTAAAAAGTTGATCATATTGGTAAGCGGAAGGTTTTCTTTCTTACGGCGGTTACGGGCCTGTTGTAGCAAAACCTCCTGACGGAGTTGTACACGTTCTGCCGCGTGTGGTAGTCGGCCACCGTATCGACGGCGGCGAAGGCCACGCTTCTGATAGTGCGCAGGGATAGGAGCTTTAGGTAGCTATTGCTACCTTTACTGCCGCGACCCGAATTTTGTTGCGCTGCTGACGGCGTTGACGGCATTCGGATGTTATTTGACTGGTTTCCTCTCTCGGCTCAAAGTTTGATAGATTGGAAACAAAGTTCGGATTCGGTAGAGGAAGATCGAAAGATGAAGTAGAAAGATGAAGTAGAAAAATGAAGTAGAAAAGGGGGAAACAGTAGTAATTTGATAATAAGGTAGGGATGGTGGTATGTTTTTATAATTCTCAGACTCATGATGTATGTACTATTTGGGGGCGAGATGTATGATGTGATAGGAATGCAGGTTAGGCCTGGTTGCGGCTAAGAATGTGGGGGAGAAGAAGAGGGATTTTTAATGACGAATTACTTGTATTATTTAATGGTTCGCCACTAAGATTACACGCAGCTGCTTATCGCTGAAATACACACACATGCTTCCTACATAAACAGCGACGAACAATACAATAATAATTTTATTCTAAGCTAGACAGCTTATCAAGAACCTCTTATAATAGAGGATTAAATATGTATATAAAGTGTTTTCCCCGGATTGAAATCTGTGTCTCAATAATCAAAACGAAGGATAGAAATATCTTGCCAATTGCCTATTATGAATTTGTATTTGTGTCGTATATATAACGTGGATCGCATGTGAAAACGCCATGTAGTTCACGGCTCGGGATATATACATATAGATAACTCATATTAGAATTGTTATAGGGCAAAGTGTAGAACGCTAAATATAAAATCGACGAGGTATAGCTAGGACAGGGAAGTAGAATCCATCTCCCCTTCTTCTCTTCTCAGGGAAATAGATATCATGGTTGAGCTAGAAAAGCTGTCATATTTTATTTAGCCCGTTAGCTTACCCGTTCAACTATCATATCTATTGGCACTATTGCTTTTGAGCGACCGCCAAAGTTTGCTACACGTAAGTCACGAATTGCACATATCAGATTATACAATATCTTTAGAAAATTTATTTTTAGGGGGGTGTAAAATAGAACGAACGTTCATATATATTGAATATTCCTGCTATACTATTGAATATACATAGATCCGTCGTTCTGCTGGTAAAAATTTCCAAATGAAAACGAATGACAAGAAGGAACATGCATACCTATTATGCACACGCAGAGGTGTATATATACTACCTGAGGTAAAAGAAAAAGGATATACATGTAGTCGAAGAAACAATAACGATGGGTATGAGGGGCATTAGAAAATGAAAATTGGTACCAAATGTGTGCGTAGCTGTGGTATAATCGCACATTTGAACATGCAGTATATAGACTGCAGACATTTAGGTACAGCTAAAGAGTGAATGCGCAGATATTACTCGTAGGTTAGTGAAGAGAAGTAAGATCTAGCGGGCCTACGCTTAAACCGAGGCAGATAAAAAAAAGAGGGGCAATAACAGAACATATACAGACAAACTACAAGAACGAATGACATGTTAAACAGAAGGTATCGAAATGTCTCCTGTACAGGTGACAAAAAAGTAAGTACCGCTATAAGAGCAGCATAGAGCTGTTGCACAAGATTCATTAGTTTTTTCAGGCGCTAGCAGAGACTGCGTTGCCAAGTTTGGCGGCTTCGGCTTCCAAGAGGGCAGCCTGCACCGGGTGATGCTTCATGGCCTTCTGCAATTGCTCCCTGACGAAGAGACCTTCCATTAACGCATCGACGGCGATCTTCTCGCTGGTATTCTTTCGATGACGTCGCCAGAATAGTCTTCGTCCTCGATTCCGAGCTGCTCGTCGTTCCAGATGTTCTCGACAGGCTCAGCGTCAGCGACACCTACGCCAATGAGACCACCTTTAGCGGCCCAGTCGCTGGTGCGGGGATCTTGAGGTTGGTCCAGACACTCTCGAGTGCGTTGATGAGCTTGTCGCGGTACTCGGGAGTATGACCAGGCGTAGGGTAATGCGCAAGCGTTCCTGCCCGACTGGGACGGTAGGGTAATTGATAGCTTGAACGTAGATGCCGTGGTCCTCGAGAGGGAGTCGGAGGCCCGTTTGGCGAGCTCGGCATTACCGACTAAGAGAGGGACAATGTGTGACGGGTTAGGAATAACGGGGATGTCGCGAGCGTCGAGCATTTCCTTGACTTCGCGGGTATGGATCTGCTGGAGACGACGGTCGCCGGCGTAGTTGCGTTGGTATTCGATGGCTGTGCGCGCGCCGGCCATGGTAGCGGGAGGGAGTGAAGTCGTAAAGATAAAACCAGGCGCCAGGGAGCGGATGGTGTCGACGAGGAGAGTAGACCGGCAATATAACCACCGACGCAACCGTAAGCTTTGCCCAGGGTACCGGTAATGATATCGATACGGTCCATAACGGTTCCGGAGGGACGGCCGTTGGCGTGGGCTTCAAAGTCGAGGTGTTCAGCGACACCGGCACCCGTGGGCCCGTACATACCGACAGCGTGGACTTCATCGAGGAATGTTATGGCGCCGTACTTGTCGGCAAGGTCGCAGATCTCGCGGATGGGGCCGACGGATCCGCACATGGAATAGACGCTTTCGAAGGCGATAATCTTGGAACATCGATCGGAAGGGAAGCCAGCTTGTTTTCCAAATCGACGAGGTCGTTATGTTTGAACACCATTTTCTTGGCGCCGGAGTGTCGGATGCCTTGGATCATAGAGGCATGGTTTGAAGAATCGGAGAGGATGACGCAATTGGGCAGCTTAGATCCTAAGGTAGCGAGTGTAGCGTCGTTCGCGACGTAGCAGGATGAAAAGACCAGAGCCGCCGGTTTAGAGTGGAGGTTCGCCAAGGTTTTCTCAAGGGCCACGGCGTGTTGATTGTGACCGGAAATGTTACGGGTTCCACCGGCACCAGCGCCATAATTATCTAGTGTTTCATGCATGGTCCTGAGGACGTGCTTGTTTCGGCCATCCCAAGCTAAATTTTGCAATTGAAGTGTCAGTAAATCACCACGTATTTTCCCAACTAAGAATCTCTAGACGATGAGGCGAAATGTATCATGTTTTATTACGTACGTAGTCGTTACTACACCAAACGGTAACTTTATCCTCCTTGTTGGCCATGTGAGCGCGAGGGAATTCTTGCGCCAGCCTGTTGATGTTGTTGAAATAGCGGTAGGACTTGTCCTTGTGCTTTTTGTCCAACTCGTTGTAGTAGAAACCTTCATAGTCGAACGCCTTCTTCCTGGAACAATGGAGCGGTCTGGGAGTCTTGTTCGCCTCCCTAGCGAACGATTCCGCCGCTTGAACGGCCTTCATGGCAGCAGCTCCGTGAGGGCAAATTCCTATATTGAAACAACAAAAAAAAAAAAAAAAACAGTGAGCAACTATCTCGTTCAATTCCTCGCCCTGACCTAATTCCGTCGACTTCAAATCCTGAATCACATACCCTTGGAAGTGTCGAAGACGCCAGCCTTAAGGTGGATGCTCTCAATGTCCATGGTACTAGCCTGGGCTTTCAAGCTATCGGTCTGTTGGAGGTTGGTGACCTTGCTAGGGACGACGTAAGCCCTCTTGGAATGGACGCCCGGGCGGTCAACGCGGGGGCAGGCAGGTCGGAGCTGGCTGGCGGTGGAATTGCGGACGGACTGACCGCCAATGCCTTGACATGACGGGGCAGCGCTTGGCGATGACCTGAAGGTTGGACATGCACCCTCCGCCGGGACTCCTGGTGGTAGAAGTGCTCATGGCACGGAGGGCCGACGGGGACGTCTTTTTAAGAAACGGGCACATGGACCGGGACTGACGAAGGAGCGACTCCATCTTTGAATAAATTTTCGACCTTTTTCTTCCTTTCGTTTTTTATGATTTCTATGTTTCTCAAGCGGTATTTCAGTATTATTTATAAAATAAAATAAAATAACTGCTCAACGAAGAAGTGAAGTTTATTAGCTTTTAACGCCACCAAAAATGTTACAAACGACGTAAGGCAAAAAAAAAAAAAAAAAAAAAAAAAAAAGAAGCTTAATTCTCCCTCAATTTTGGAAAAACATGAAAATAAAAAGGACGCGCACGTGCGAGATATATATAAAAGAGCGAACAGTGAAGGCAGATGTTCACATATACCTCCTTTTTTTCCCCTTGCTTTTGATTCTAGAAAACATATATATATATATGGTATAACAAGACTTTCAAACTTACTGAAGAATATTAACTTATGAACTAAAATCAACAATTCAAGCTAACAATAAAAATATTTAAAAGATTCGGTGATTATAATAAGGTAGAAGCTGGTTGGATGGAAAGTGAAGAGGAAGATGGATGGGATAGGAAGGGATTATATAAATAATTGATAAATAATAATTTATATGAAGTAATGCTAAATTTTTTTTTTTTTTTTTTTCAGATATATAACCAACTTCTCTATTTGTGTGGGGACTTTTTTTATTCAACAAAACCTCCTCGGAGTGGATCGCCAGGAATTAATTGCGCTGAAAAAAAAAAAAAAAAAAAAAAAAAAAAAAAAAAGTAATACACACATAGGTCAATTAAAGAAGCAGGGAATCAAACTTCCGCGTTCAAAACCGACCAGGTCCTTTCTCCTCAATTCAGCTCCCGTCGGTTCCTCTGTTTTACTTCTGCTGCTGCCCTCTTTCTTTTCCTTCGCCAATGATACCGGTACTTACTTTTAGTAAACAACAGATATGCAATATGCAAGATCAATCGAGGATTGGGTTTATGTTGCGCTGAAAAAAGGACCCTGAAGGACTTTCGCGGCAGGAAATAATTAAAAGAGAGAGACGGAGAACTTGCGCCGATAAGACTGGCAACTGGCAACTGGCAATTACCCACAACCCACAAGCTTTTATGGATGCAAGAATCTAGGTCCGAAATCTTGGTTAGGTATAATACAGAAATCTAATTGGCTAGAACGGAAGGGAGAGACTGACTGAACCCTACCTCTTTCCCTTTTCTTCCCGAGGTTGAAAATTTTTTACACCTTTTTGGTTTTTAGGAGCGCGAACATAGGCCTTTCTGCGGAAAAAAAAAGAAATATACACCGTGAAATAAATATTGAATCATATCACGCTTCTTCTCTACTAGAGTGGAAATTTCTAGATTCAGTATTGCTTCCTCCGCTTATCTTGCCCTTGCCCGGCTTCCCATGCGAACCTTTTAGCCCTTATCAGAATTCACAGCTTTTGCATTGAACCCGCTTACTTACTTCGGTAAAAGGACAAGGGCCGTCACAGGTATAAATGCATGTAAACTTGGAAGGAAAAGAGAAAAGCTGAAGGCGGAGAGATTTATTCCTCAATGCGGGTTGTGCGCATTTCAAATGCTAGAGATGTTATTAGCTGGGGGAGCTACTGGCTGGTAGTATAAGTGCCGTACGAACTCAAGGGTTGGAGAATGAGCCCGAAGAAGATTATAGAGAATGCTTCCAAGTTCCTGCTCTGAATATTTCTCAACAAACGATAACAATATCAAAGCAATTGCGATGTGCTCTTGTTTTGAAGCGCAATTGAGTAGCAATAACAAGAATGAATTGAATACTAAAATCAAACAAACTGAAAAGCTTAAAGATAGATCAACCGTCTTATCTTCATCTTGTCCGGAGACGGAACATTTCCAGGTTATCCGCATTCGCTCTATTTGAGGCATTTTTTACTCTAATCGTGTTGTTCTCCGTTGCTTTTAGTGTGTGAAACCTAAAACTAAAGAACCCTAGCGAGACATTTGGGACCCGCAAATGTTATGCAGACCTCTTGTGTGCTTATAGAAGTTTTCTCCGGCCGATTTATGATACTAGCTTGGCGGCCTAGTTCGGCACATGAGGAAGCAGGAACAGAAAAAAAACCTGGAGCAAAATATTGTGGGGCACGGCACGTCAAGAGAAAAGATAAAAAGGGAAGGGCGAGTTAATTGTATACTCCGCCTACGTGCACAGGTGCGAATAGATAGCTACCTGTTCGTTAAGGATTCGTCATTGCATATGCAGCTGAGGTTGAAAAGTAGTCCCGTTCAGGAAGGGCCGGGAAGCCGAGAGCCAGGGAATGTTGAGAGGGGTGAAGATATATTTATATATTATTACTATAAACTACTCTAATATGTATGTGTTCTGTCGTGCCCCAGCAATCCTAAGCAAGGGCAGGGCAGGACGACAGCTACCGCTCTGGATGTTAAATAAAGCAAAAGGAAAATAATGATTGACATGATGCCGCTGTAATCACCACAAAAACGTGCTCGAAGCTCGCTGTCGTCGCATGAGCTTAAAAAGAAAAGAAAAGATAAAGAAATACGTGGCCATGCCGTAACTCAACGTCAATTTACATTATTATATGATATGATAAAAACCGGTGTTGTGCTGCTTCCCTTGATTACTGTAACCAGTTTCAGCGGAAGCCCTCCAGCAATAGCTCTCCAGGCATCGCCGCGCGGGCGTATTGTCTGTAGTATGGGGCGAAGAAGTGGTTGCGACTTTCGCTTTGTTAGCCTTCTTATTCTTAGTATTGGCGAAATTGCCCCATGCGCCCCACGAATTGGCCCAACTATTTGCGGTGCCGGTGAAGAACTCGTTGCGACTCCGATATCTTCTTCACATCTTCGTCGCCTTCCCAGTAAACGATATTCCTGGTCTCGCAGCAGAGGAAGTACTCGACGTCCTCGCTGAAGTGAATATTGTCTTCGACGAGACTTCCGCCAGGGCGGATAAAACCCCGTATATGAGGAGCCAGTAGCCCCTCCTGCGCTCAGCGATATCTTTCATCTTCTTCCCGCTGGAGACCTTCCTCTCCCACGCTTTAAACTCCTTGACGATGTCCATCCGGTTGGACTTGTGTAGGTTATAACTCTGCGGTAGCTCTATGGCGACGCGGTCGGAGCCGAGCTTCTCCTTATTACATCGGACCCGTTTCGGGCGTGCCGCTGGTGATCGCGGGCCCGGTAGCTTCGGCATGCCATACGGCAGCGGCGGTGCTCGTTTAGCGACTTGTCGTGCGCCGCGAGCACGCGGCAGTAATCCTTCCAGTACGCGTAGTAATTCACCGCGTCGCTGGTCTGTAGCGACCTGTTGACGAGGAGGTCGAACAGGGAGCAAAAAGTCGTCGTGCAGGTCCATGGCCACCGAGCGGTTGAGCTCCTTAGAGATCCAGCGCTGCCGTCTATCTTCGTGTAGTACTGGTAAAGAAAACTTGCGGAACTCCTCGTATGCGCTCCTCCACGTACCCAAGGCTTGATGGTGTATACGGGGCGTTTGAAGCCACATCTTTTGAAATGGAACTCGTGGAGGCTCCAATTGCCATATTCAGGCGTGCCTGCATGACCGAGTGGGCATCTTCCAGGAGGGAAAGGAGTCTTCCATCCTCAATGACCTCGAAGGCCTCCAATGCTTCACGCGCGGTAGCCTTAGTTAGGAGTCAGTATTTTTCGGCCTGAATATGTCTTCAAGAATAGAAAATAAAGCCCGGAGAATTTAAAAGCCTTACATTCCAACAACGTGGGCAACGCCTCCTTGTAAAGGTTCTCTATCTTATACCTGCTCGCGAATATGAGCAGGTCAAGCGCCTTTACCGGATCGTTCCTCACGTCCCACAGCCCAGACCTCGTGATAAAGCTCCCAGCTCCTGGGCAACTCCGACGTCAGACCCCTCGAAGTACATCAGCATCCTGTCAGCGATATCTGTGAGTAAGTCTCATCCCTTCCAGCTCCACACACGTGGAATCGAACATGCACGCGAAGACATTCCGAATGATGATGTAGTGCCTCAGCAGCTTGAAGGCGTCCGTCCTTCCGTCCTGTCGTCAGACTTGTCGGGCCAAAGTAGAGGCTGTACTTGGCGCCGGGAAGGACTCGTATCAATTTCATTATCGGCTTGCCAAATTGGCGATATGGCTCTTATGAAAATCCGATTTCGAGGAAAGCACGTGCGAGCTAACGAAGAAAGATGGCTGCCGTCTTTCACCCTTGAACAGAGGTATATGAGCGTGTCGCCTTCGGACGCCATAGTTCTATGACCTAATAAGATAACCGAATATATCAAAGTATAAATAAGCATATAATCCATATTCAATGTAATGTCTTAAGCGCAGGGAAACAAAAGTGAAACTGAAGAAACAAAAAATCAAATTAAAACGAGAGGAATTATAATTATCCTTTCAGCCATTAATGCCCAAACTTCTTACCTTTTTCGCCTGTATATAGAGGAGCATAATCGTACTCCTGTCCTCACCAATCCTTTTTGCCGTATCACAGCGCGCGGTTAAACCCAATGCTTAAGGTCGTCCAGTCCATTGATCGACGTCACCTTACGTTTCTGAGACGCCTGTCTGCCCTTCCCAATAACCGTTATTTCATCCGCACCTTTATACGATCCCTGTCAAACGGCAGCGGTTGCTGATCGTCTGACACCGGTTGTAGTAAGGTAATCCTAAGATTGGAGATTTAGGCGTAACGGTCCCCGTGACGGCGTTGGCGTACCGCCAGCGATTGCCGCCGTATCTTTCGAAACTTGGGGTACCGCCGACGACGTTGGCCTGAGGGCGGCAGCAACAGGGGTCGTTGCATTGGAGTCCGTTCGCTTTTTCGTTCTGCGAAAGAATGCCATTGCACCTTCCGTTCTGTAAACGAAAACTTAAAAAGAGCTAGCCTTATGTTTTCGTTCGCTCTTACGACGCGCTTACGGTGATAATTTGGGTCGTATGTTGGCTGTGGATGATATTACACACGCGTTTCTTTCATGAGTATCCTTCCTTTCCACGAACTCTGAACGACGAGTAAAATTCCGAGTATGAAGCAAAGAGAAAGAGAAAGAGCACTATTTCTACCTCCAGAGAAAGACGCCCATAGAGGTGCAATTGAAGATCTATTGTTTATTTATGAGCAATGTTGAGATACCTCAAAGGTGGAGTTCAGTATGAAACAAATCTCAAGGCTGAGGAGGCTCTTCGCCGCGATTTGGAATCATTTTTGCTGCTATCCTTTCGCCTTTTCCACTGCGGAAGACGCGAGGAAAGCCTGTTTTTCTCGTTCGAATAAAACCCGTAGCAGAGCAAGCATAGAACAACTACAGCCTTACTTTTTTTTTTTTATTATTTTTTTTTTTTAAAAAAAATAAAAAAATAAAAAATAAAAAATAAATTAAAATTAAAAATTAAAAAAAATTAAAAAAAGGTGGGCCTGGCGCGACTACCTATCTACTTTTAGCTCTCCCCTTGGCTCTACTTAGGTAGTCTATCTCTAGGCGCTCATTAGGATGTTGCACACAGGAATGCATGATAGCGACAGCGTTAAGAGAAAGTAGTATGGCGGCGACTAGTGTGTACTGTACGTTTCAATACCAAAGGTGCCCAGCGAACGCTTCAAGTGTAAGTGAAGGTGCTAAATAAGTCATATAATAATAATACTTCAATAGGTATCAAAATATTTTTTTTTATCATCGTGAATCAAGAGTTTATTCGGTTGAGTGTCCAACATGCATTTTACGTAACAAATAAAGAAGAGCTAATAGCAACTTGAGTAGGTAGCTTTGGGGTAGAAAGCGGGTACTGCTGTTTCTACTCTCGGCCTGCGATAGTGGTATTATTTAGATCTGAAAGTATACGGCTGCAGGCTGATAGTGATATTTCAATTGTTAATTAATATCAAGAGCCCAGGCGGTAAATAGAATATTATTGCTAGTTAATAAGTATTGCCTTCTCTCGTCAGCGTATACTGTATTTAAGACTGGGGTAAAGAAGCCTTAAGGGGTTTAATCTGAGAAAGGGGATGAATACAGGAGGTAATTAAGCTTGTAAAAGGGTCCCCCATTCTTCCTCCTTCTAGTCTCGTTAAGCGGCTGTCAAGAAGGGAACCCGATATCAACAATATAATACTTAGTGCATTAATGCCTCTAATTATATTATACTTAATATTATTATCTTATCACTAACCCCGGAATCCAAACGTTATTGCATCATCACAAGATCACGGCGGCTCCCAACGCCATCGCCCTTTTTTCTTTTCGTATTTCTTTTTTCGTATTCTTTTTTTTCTTTCTTTTCTTTTATTTTGACACTTTTAAGTTACCTGAAGGCCCTTTTCATCAGCTCTCCTGTAT